>CAUYQV010070175.1:0-17167 GCA_963574575.1 Galagoides demidoff
CCTGTGGTCCCAGCTACTTGGGAGGCAGAGGCAGGAGACTCGCTTGAGCCCAGGAGTTGGAGGTTGCTATGAGCTGTGATGCCATGGCACTCTACCCAGGGGGATAGCTTGAGGCTCCGTCTAAAAAAAAAAAAAAAACAACAAACAAAAAACAAAAACCTATTCATCTAGTGCTCCAGTTGCGCAATCTGTTAGCACATGGTACTGATAAACCTATACGTCGTGAGTTTACTTGGGCAGACCCAAGCAAGAGGGCTCTACACCTAGAAGGTGTTTGTTGGGCCTCTGGGTGGGGCAGCGTGGCTGGTGCTCGTAACGTAGGACCTGGTGGGGCAGCAGGTGCTAGATCCTGGAGCGTGGAACTGCTTGATGGCCAGAGGCTGCCCCGGCACTTGCTAGCTACAGTCTCCTCAGCCTTCACCATCTGGATGGCGTGGGCCGGGCGCCCGCATTCTGGTAGCCTGGGCTGACAGCACCCGCAGTGGTCAGGTTCTGGTAGTCCCGGGACCAGTTGTGGGTTCTACTGTGAGAGTGATAGGGAAACCAGAAGCGGACGTTCTTCACCCCTGGGGGGATTTCTCCAGTGCCTGCCCACAGTAGACAATTTCTCCGAAGAGTTGTTCATCTTCCTTAGCTGAGATACAAAGTACGAAAAGCCGGAGGTGGTGACCACGTGGTCAGCTGCAAAGATTTGCCTGTGACCCAGGGGCGGTGTGTGGTGCTTTGGGGCAGGCGCAAAGCGCCCCACCACCTCGTGTTTTGGCAGTGTGCCGGAGGCCTTCGTGGCACTCTCTTCGAGCTCGCCACCACCCATAAAAGGCTGTTTTGTACATTTATTGAAGAATAATGTACATTTGGGGCAGGTGGCTCATGCCTGTATTCCTAGCACTTTGGAAGGCTGAGGTGGGAAGATTGCTGAGGCCAGTTAGAGACCAGCCAGGGCAACATAGTGAGACTGTGTCTCTCTGAAAAATAAAAATAAAAAAATTAGCTGAGCTTGGTAGTGCATGCCCATCTTCCCAGCTGCTGGGAAGGCTGAGACAGGAGGATCTCTTGAGCCCAGGAGTTTGCAGTTGCAGTGAGCTATGGTTGTACCATTGCACTTCACCCTGGGCAACACAGCAGGACCTTGCCTCTGACAAAGGAGGAGGAGAGAGAGAGAGAATATGATTATATATTTGGGGAGGGCTAAATTTATTTCATATTAATACACACTAAGACATCACTTTTCTATTTTTTTTTTTTTGAGACAGTGTCTCACTTGGTCATCCTTGGTAGAGTGCTCTGGCGTCTAGCTCACAGCAACCTCAAAGTCTGGGATTCAAGTGATCCTCTTGCCTCAACCTCCCAAGTAGCTGGGATTACAGGTGTCCACCACTACCCTTGGCTATTTTTTTGTTTGTTTGTTTAGGGCTGGGTTTGAACCCGCCACCTCCCGTATATGGGGCCAGCACCCTACTCCTTTGAGCCACAAACACCACTGATACCGCCCAGCTATTTTTTAAAAATGGGGTCTTGCTCTTACTCAGGCTGGTCTGGAACTCCTGAGCTCAGGCAATCCACTTACCTTGGTCTCCCCAGTGCTAGGATTACAGGCGTGAGCCACCGTGCCTGGCCTCTGAGACTTCACTTTGGGGCAGATGCATTTTTATACTTGCTGTACACTTCCATTTGGATATCCTAAATATGAAAAGTCCAATGTAAAATTTGTTATTATTATTATTTTTTTAGGTCTCACTTTGTCATCCTTGGTTGAGCTCTATGGCATCACAGCTCACAGCAACCTCCAGCTCTTGGGCTTAGGCAATTCTCTTGCTTCAGCTTCCCAAGTAGCTGGGGCTACAGGCGTCCGCCACAACGCTTGGCTATTTTTTTGTTGCATTTTGGCCCAGGGCTAGGTTTGAACCCACCACCTTTGGTATATGGGGCCAGTGCCCTACTCACTGAGCCACAAGCACCGCCCAAAATTCGTTATCTTTTCTTTTTTTTAACTTTCAACACATTTTCATTCTTTTTTAAAAATTTCAGATTAATATGAGAGTACACACGATTAGGTTACATTGTTTGAGTCTGTCAGGGAAAGTCCAAGTTGCAACTGAGCCCTTCATCCAGGGGCGATGCTGTATATCCTTAACACGGTGCTCATTAGGTGAGTTTACCAACCCCCCCTTCCTCTTTCCCTCTCCCCTCTTCCTTCTCCTCCCTCCCCACACTTGAACTTACTTATGTTTTTCTTTGTGTGGGTGTGTAGGTGTTTTTCTATTGGTTTCATATGAGTATTAAATACATTGGATACTTCCGTTTCTATTCTTGTGATACTTTACTAAGGAGTATGTTCTTCATCTGTATCCAGGTTAATACAGAAGACAGAAAGTCACCATCTTTGGGGGGCATAATAATAATTTCATAATGTACATATACCACAGTTTATTAATCTGTTCATGTGTTTATGGGCACTTGGGTTGATGCCCCACCTTGGCAATTATGAATCAGGCTGCTATAAAACATTTGAATGCAAATATCCTTAAAGTAAAATGATTTTTTTTCTTCTGAGTAGATACCTAGTAATGAGATTGCGGGATCAAATGAAAGGTTTACTTTTAGCTCTTTGAGGATTCTCCACACTTCTTTCCAAAGAGGCTGCTTTAGTTTGCAGTCCCACCAATAGTGGAAACGTGTTTTCTTCTCTCAACATTCAGACCAGCATCTGCAGCTCTGGGACTCTGAGGTACGCTATTGTCACGGGGGTTAGGTAATTTCTCAAGGTGGTTTTGATTTGCATTTCTCTGATGTGTAGGGACGATGAGCATTTTTTCATGTGTTTGTTGGCCATTTGTCATCTTCAGAGAAGTTTCTGTTCATTCTCTTGCCCATTTATAAATGGGATTGTTGGCTTGGCGCCTGTGGCTCAAGTGGCTAAGGCACCAGCCACACACACCTAAGGTGGCGGGTTTGAATCCAGCCCAGACCTGCCCAACAACAATGATGGCTGCAACCAAAAAATAGCCTGGCATTGTGGTGGGCACCTGTGGTCCCAGCTACTTGGGAGGGTGAGACAGGAGACTCGCTTGAGCCCAGGAGTTGGAGGCTGCTGTGAGCTGTGATGCCACAGCACTCTACCCAGGGGGAAAGCTTGAGGCTCTGTCTCAAAAGAAAAATTATAAATGGGATTGTTTGTCTTTTCTTGTTGATTAGTTGAAGTTCTCTGTAGATACTAGTTATCAGGTCTTTGTCAAATTCATAGCATGCAAACATCTTCTGCCATTCTGAAGGTGGTCCATTTGCTTTAGTTGTTGTGCCCTTAGCTGTGCTAAAATTTGTTATTTTTCCCTACAATCTACTTCTCTTTCTGGACTCTTTTTTTTTGAGATGGAGCCTCAAGCTATCCCCCTGGGTAGAGGGCCATGGCATCACAGCTCACAGCAACCTCCAACTCCTGGGCTCAAGCGAGTCTCCTGCCTCAGCCTCCCAAGTAGCTGGGACCACAGGCGCCCGCCGCAACGCCTGGCCATTTTTTGGTTGTAGCCATCATTGTTGTTTGGCGGGCCCGGGCTGGGGATTTGAACCCTCCACCTTAGGTGTACGTGGCTGGAGCCTTAGCCGATTGAGCCACAGGCGCTGAGCCATCTTTCTGGACTCTTTATGGGAAATAAATCATCTTTCATTCCTTAGTCAGAAGTCGGGGACTAAGGAGCTAAGAGCTAAGAGCCTGGAGTCCTTCATCCCTCTACCGTTGACTCTAATCTGCACCAACTTGTTGATTCTGTTTCCTAAGTATGTTCAAACTTTGTCCCCTCCCCTCCATCCTTCGTTCAGGCTCCTATACCTGGATTATTATAGTTTCCTCCTATCTGCTGTTTCTGCCCCTTCCTATGTGTCACACACATTGATGACAGAATGACCATGACATTCCTATGCTTCCTGGCACTGCAATGATCAGGAGGCATCGAGCTCTTCGTGGCATGCCCCTTCTGACCCTTCTGAGCTCTTGCTAGAGCTCCATGTGCCTTCTGCGAGCCAGCCACACTGTGTGTTTTTGAAGTTCCTCTTGTTTTTGCCTGTAATATCCTTTCTGTCTCTTTGACCATCCACCAAATTCCTACTTTGTAAGGCGCTCCCTTTCCCGCCTTGTCAGGAAGGTCATTCTTATCCCTTTCACCCTCTCTCTGCTGTCTCTTGCCTCCCTGCATCAAGAGCTTCTTCTTTTCTACGTTGATAGCACCTTCTATTCAACTCTTCCTGGACACTGTATGTATCTGTGTTTAGGAGGCTCTGCGGACAGCAAATTTGGGCTGGAATCGATCACCTGTTATTAACTATGTGACACTGGGCAATGTATATTAAGCCTCAGTTCTTTAAGCCTCAGTTTCTTGTTCTATAATTTTGGAATAATATTTGACACACTGTAAGCACTTAATATGGTAATTATAATAAATGAATATATATATGTATATATATATATATATTTTTTAAAATTTTTCGGCCAGGGCTGGGTTTGAACCCGCCACCTCTGGCATATGGGGCTGGTGCCCTACCCCTTTGAGCCCCAGGCACCGCCCAATAAATGAATATTTTCATTATTGTATTATATTACTTCATTTTAATTGGTGATTTATGGCTTTCTCTGGTATCCATGGACATCTGAGGTCCGAGTTTGTAAAACTAATTATTCACCAATGTTAACTAAAGCACTTATTATGTGCATATATACTCATGTAATTTTCTTAGTGTTTTGTCTGGGTCTAAGTTTGCCTGATTCCCAAATCCATGCTATTTTACCATACAGTCTCCTGGTTTTAATATCAAATTCTTCAGATTCTTCTAGTAATTCTGTGGTTCCATAAAATTTTATCAGTAGTCTCATGTTCATACAAGGCAATTATTTCCAAACATTATTTTATTTCTTGACATTATATAGAAATAGAATCAATTGAGGTGGAATTCAGGGACACAACAGGTGAGTTGGTTTGGGATTACCTATAACGTGTTAGTGAATAAGTAGGATTTACCCCACTATTTGAATATGTTTGGCACGGTCCCCATGATCACATGATTCTAAAACAATAAATCCAATGTGTTAATATAATTAACTTGGTCAATTTATTGAAAAAATGCAAATAGTTAACTGACTCAGGTAAGTAGCTAGCATAGGTGATTTATTTATTTTCTATACATGCATATGCAACATTATTATAAATAATTTCATCTTTCCTAGAAATTTCGTATGCATTATTAATTCAAATATTTGTATTCATACACTTTATTACCCTCCATTTCTTTTATTGAGACAGTCTCACTATGTCACCCTAGGTAGACTGCCATGGCATCACAGCTCACAGCAACCTCAAACTCTTGGGCTTAAGTGATTCTCTTGCCTCAGCCTCCCAAGTAACTGGGACTACAAGCACCTGCCACAAAGCCCAGCTATTTTTTTTTTTTTTTGAGACAGAGCCTCAAGATGTCCCCCTGGGTAGAATGCCGTGGCATCACAGCTCACAGCAGCCTCCAACTCCTGGGCTCAAGCGAGTCTCCTGCCTCAGCCTCCCAAGTAGCTGGGACCACAGGTGCCCACCATAAGACCCGGCTATTTTTTTGTTGCAGCCGTCATTGTTTGGCGGCCCAGGCTGGATTCAAACCTGCCACCTTAGGTGTATGTGGCTGGCGCCTTAGCCACTTGAGCCACAGATGCCAAGCCCATCCAGCTATTTTTGTTGTTGTTGTTGTCATTGTTGCTTACCAGGCCCTGGTCGTGTTTGAACCCACCAGCACTGGTGCATGTGGCTGACGCCCTAACTGCTGAGCTACAGGTGCCTAGCCCTACCCTCCATCTCATTTAAGTAAGCAGTATACATTTTTTTTTTTTTTGAGACGGAACCTCAAGCTATCCCCCTGGGTAGAGTGCCATGTCATCACAGCTCACAGCAACCTCCAACTCCTGGGCTCAAGCGAGTCTCCTGCCTCCGCTTCCCAAGTAGCTGGGACCACAGACGCTCGCCACAACACCTGGCCATTTTTTGGTTGTAGCCATCATTGTTGTTTGGTGGGCCCGGGCTGGGGATTCGAACCCGCCACCTTAGGTGTACGTGGCTGGCACCTTAGCCGATTGAGCCACAGGCGCCGAGCCGAAGTAGGCAATATACATTTAATTTGAAAACATTCCAACATTTATCTGTCTCTGTCTCTCATTATCAACACTCAAGTTATGTATTTCTATTTCCTGTACTGTTATCTATTTTATTTATTTATTTATTTTTAGAGGCAGAGTCTCACTCTGTCACCCTTGGTAGAGTGCTGTGGTGTCACAACTCACAGCAACCTCCAACTCCTGGGCTTAGGTGATTCTCCTGCCTTAGCCTCCTGAGTAGCTGGAACTACAGGCACCCGCCACAACGCTGGCTATGTTTTTTGTTGTTGCAGTTGGCGGGGCCGAGCTCGAACCCTCTACCCTCAGTATATGGGGCTGGCGCCCTACCCACTGAGCTATAGGCACTGCCCTATTTTATCTACGTAATGATTTGGAGTCTACAATGATCTCCCTTCATCTCCCCATGCGGTAAGTAAGGGCATTTTCTAGGTTTGGTTTTGTCTTGCTCTTTTTACATTCTTATCATCAGAGGATTCAGTTCAGTTTCATCATTTCAGCTATCAAGTCTAAAAGAATCCCAAATCTTTTTCTCTAATATTGTCTTTTCCATGTATTTTACTGGGCCCAGACTTGATCCCCTGAAAGCTAGGCTGCTCCTTTAAATGTAACATAGTTGAAAATCAGGCCTGGCAGGTTCACACCTGTAATCCTAGCATTCCGGGAGCCTGAGACAGATGGATTGCTTGAGCTCAGGAATTCAAGACCTGTCTGACCAAGAAGGAGACCCCACCTCTACTGAAAATAGAAAAAACTAGCCGGGTCCCAGCTACTAGGGAGGCTGAGGCAAGATCACTTGAACCCAACAGTTTGAGGTTACAGTGAACAATGATACCACAGCACTCTACCCAGGGTGACAAAGTGAGACTCTATCTTAAAAATGTAAACAACAGGGCCGGGTATGGTGGTTCATACCTGTAATCCTAGTGGATTACTCGAGCTCAGGAGTTCGAGACCCACCTGTGCAAGAGCAAGACTCTCTCTATAAATCTAGCTGGGTGCTTTTTGGGGCAATGCCTGTGGCTCAGTGGGTAGGGCACTGGCCCCATATACTGAGGGTGGCAGGTTCGAACCTGGCCCCAACCAAATGGCAATGAAAAAATAGCCGAGTGTGTTCTGGTGGGTGCCTGTAGTCTCAGCGACTCGGGAGGCTGAGGTAAGAGGATCAATTGAGCCCAAGAGTTTGATATTGCTGTGAGTTGTAACGCTATAGCACTCTACCCAGGGTGACAGAGACTTTGACTCAAAAAAGAAAAGAAAAGAAAAGAAAATCAAACTCATTCTCTTCTTCACAAACTGACTACTCTTGATTTCTCTTTGTCCTCAGCAGCACCACCATCCTCTTAGTCACTCTCAAAACTTTCAGATATAATTCATAAAAAAAACCCAAATTGGCCAGGTATGGTGGCTTATGCCTGTAATCCTAGCACTCTGCGAGGCCAAGGTGGGAGGATACCTTGAGTTCAGGAGTTTGAGACCAGCCCGAGCAAGAGTGAGACCTTAGCTCTACTAAAAAACAAACAAAAAATTACTCAGGCGTTGTGGCAGGCACCTGTAATCCCGGCTATAAAACACTTCAGGTTTTATATGGCACATTTTCTTTACCCATTCATCTGTTGCTGGGTATTTAGGCTGTCTCTGCCTCTGAGCTACTGTGATGAGTACTGCAGTGAATATACGAGTGCTAATATCTCTCTGAGATCCTGATTTCAATTGTTTTGAAGAAATACCCAGAAATGGGATTGCTGGATCACATGACAGTTTTATTTATAATTTTTTAAAGACCCTCCACACTGTTTTCCATGGCAGCTGCACCATTTTGTATTCCCATCAACAGCGCCCAAAGGTTCTAATTTCTCCACATCCTTGTCGACACCTGTTATCTTTTGTTTTTTTGATTATGGCCATGCTGACCATTGTGAGGTGACAGCTCACGCTCACTGTGCTTTTAATATGTATTTTCCTAATGACTAATGACCTTGAGTATTTTTTTTATATTGGTGATTTGTACGTCTTCTTTGGAGAAGCGTCTGTCAAGTCCTTAGCTCATAAAAAAGAAGGAAATTCTGCAATACACAACAACATGGATAAAGCTTGAGGACATTTAAGTGAAATAAGCTAGTCACAGAAAGACAAGTTCTGCATGTTCCACTCATATGAGGTATCTAGAACGTCCAATTATGGAGCCAAAGAGGAAATGAATGCTGATTGCCAGGAGGTGGGGAAGGGTACGTGGGGAGTTACTAATTAATGGGCATAAAGTTTCAGATAAGGAAGAGGAACAACCTCCAGAGATGTGCTGGGCAACTTTGCATCTAGAGTCAACAATATTGTACACTTAAAAACAAGTTAAGAGGATAGATCTCATATTAAATGTTGTTGCCTTAATAAAACAAAACAAGACTTTGAGGTTATCTTTCATTTCTTCCTTTGCCCCGCCAAGCAGTCACCAAGTTCTATAGATTCTACAGACACTTCCTTTGCTTTGGCTTTTCTTTTGTTCTCCTAGACCCACCCAAGTGGACCCTGGTGCCACTCATGGGGACATAACCATTGCCTTCTCATGGCTTATCCTTTCTTTCTCATGTATTCCACATGAACAAGCTTCTTAGTACTCCACGGCTCAGGAAAGCCTCTTAATGATTGTCCTCTGTCTACGGAATGAAACTGAACGTTTTTGACTTGTAATTCTAGATCTTTCACAATTTCATTCCAATTTACTCTTCTTTCTTTTCCTTCTCCTGTTCTCTGTCATGAAAACCCACCTTTCACCTAGACTGTTTTGTTTGTTCTTCCATGTTTTATATGGTACTCGAAATTCTCCTACTCATCACCCATCCAAGCCCTAATCATAATTTAAAGGTCAGAGAAAGAGCTGGGTTTTTTTTTTGTTTTTTTGTTTTTTGCTTGTTTGTTTGTTTTTGAGGCAGAGCCTCAAGCTGTCACCCTGGGTAGAGTGCTGTGGCATCACAGCTCACAGCAACCTCCAACTCCTGGGCTCAAGCAAGTCTCCTGCCTCTGCCTCCCAAGTAGCTGGGACTACAGGCATCCGCCACAATGCCCAGCTATTTTTTTGGTTGCAGCCATCATTGTTGTTTGACAGGCCCGGGATGTATTCAAACCTGCCAGCTCAGGTATATGTGGCTGGCACCTTAGCAGCTTGAGCCACAGGCGCCGAGCCTAACCAAGCGTCTTGCAGGGTGGTGAGGGTGATATGATTTGGCATTATGAATTGGAAGTTTAACTGTTTTTTATTCTATCTGATTTAATGAGAAAACAAGTAAATCAAAGCATGAAAATCAAATACATTCAACCTCAGAATATTCTTAGCTGATTTATTTTGACAAGTGATTAAATTATTTAGCTATTCTGAATTTATTGGAATTTAATTATTCATAATGGCACACTGAAGTGCATTAGTAAATGCCTTAAAGAGTGTTTTGTAAAAGTAGGCAGCATCTCAGTAATACTATCACTATAAGTCTGCCATTTAATTTTTGCTGACAAGTGGGCTGAGCCTGTAAGGAAAATTTTAAGAAACGTTAAGGGGCCATGCTCATGCAGTTGGTGCAGGTTTGGCCCCATATTGGCCTTTTCAATTCTTGGTGCTACTATTGCTTTTCAATACTTTTCAAAACTGTCAGCAGTTCAATAAGACTTTTAGTTCATTCTTGAGCTTAAAATACCATCTTTATATCACTCAATGCTATATGCATTTCTCAAGTGCTTACCTACTCACATTTTACCAGCAGCACTTTTAAATGCTGCTCTATTTAAATGTCCAAACCTCTTCTCTTTTTACTTCCCCCTGGAAAATGTTCAAAGGCACTTTAGTATTTGAACAATAATTCGATAATCTACCATGTAGATTTTGCATGGAACAATTCTACATCATGGGACTGACATCCTTATGCGTTTTTTTCGCTTGTTTTGCCCTTGGATATTTTCTTTTTTTTTTTTTTTAAGTATAATTTCCATTTTATTTCTTCCCAAAGGATAGTTTTTCTTCAGTCCTCAAGAACTCAACTCTTTACATGGCTTTGGTGAAGGTCGTGGGGGCAGCACCGTAGGTCTAAATCAGGGTGGGGGGTTCGGTCCTTGCGGCTTCCCCGGACGCAACTCTGCTGCAGCACAACTCACCCAGTAACGCAGCTTCCCATAGAGCTTGGGAAGCACACAGGCGTCGCAGACGCTCGCTTGACAAACGTCCCTCACAGCTGCGGCCTCCACTGTTCCAAGCGACGAACTTCTTTATAGCTTTGTCTTTGGCACGCAGCCAGCGCAGTTCCTGCAGGGAACGGGTTGCACTTAGCCACCGCCCTTTTTGGCAGGGCCCTTGTTCCCTCTTTTCTTTGTCATCTTCGAAGCGAGGACTCCTTCCTTGGACATTTTCAACAGAGGCCACTCAGTTATTCCTCAGTGAGATCAGCACGAAGAGGGCCATGGTAAGGCGTTCCCAGAGTCTTGGCTTTGCAAGCAAAACCAAAATGAATCAATGCATTAATTAATTAACTCCAATGGCGGCGCTCAGCTGCAGGCTATCCACTCTAAGAGATGCACTGATGATGAACACGGGGACAAAGATGTGATCCCAGGGCTGGTGAACAACCCAGACAGAGCCTTTGGCACCATCCAGGGGAGGGAGACCCTGTGTTTCCAGATATAAACACTCTGGTTACTAAGGAGATGGATTCTCCTGTGGGACAGGGGCTTTCTAATTTATATAACCCCTCTTTTTGGTTTTTCATTTATGTGATAACATGATGGCTTAGAACTTCATTCCCTTCCAGTGTGCCTTCCTCACGTGCAAAGATTAGATAGCTAAAAATTAGATTTCCCAGACTCCTTTGTGGATATGTGTTTCTTAAAATATATATTTATTTATTTTTGAGACAGAGTCTGACTTTGTTGCCCGTGGTAGAGTGCTGTGGCGTCATAACTCACAGCAACCTCAAATTCCAGGGCTTAAGTGATTCTCTTGTCTCAGCCTCCCAAGTAGCTGGGACTACAGGTGCCTGCCACAACACCTGGATATTTATTATTATTATTATTATTTTAGAGACAAGGTCTCACTCTTGGTTAGGCTGGTCTCGAACTTCTGAGCTCAAGCAATCCACTGGCCTCGGCCTCCCAGAGTACTAGGATTACCGGTATGAGCCACTGCACCTGTCTTATTTTATTTTATGTACTATATTTTTATATTTTTTCTATTTGTTTTCCTTTGAGGGGGTTGAGACAGGGTCTTCCTCGGTTGCCTGGGCTAGAGTACAATGACATCATCATAGCTCACTGCAACCTCAAACTCTGGGGCTCAGGTGATTCTCCTGCCACAGCCTCCTGAGAAGCTGGGCTGCAGGTGTGTGCCACCATGCGTGGCTAACTTATTAATATTTTGTAGAAAGAGGGTCTTGCTGTGCCCAGTCTGGTTTCCAAATCTTGGTCTCAAATGCTCCTCCCACCTGTGCCGACCAAAGTGCTAGGGTTATGGGAGTAAGCCATCATGTCTGTCCTTACGTACTTTGTAAAAACTGGTTATAACTTAAGTGTAAAATACACATAAAAGTGCTAGTCAATGAATTTTTACATCCCTATCCTCTATGTAACCACCATCAAGATCGAGATACACATCATTTTAGTGCCCTGGTGGCCTTCTCCGTGCTCTCTCCAAGTTGATATCTCCTGACACTGTCCCAGTATTAGTTTTTTTTTTTTTTTTTGAGACAGAGTATCACTATGTTGCCCCGGGTAGAGTGTTGTGGCATCACAGCTCACAGCAACCTCCAACTCCTGGGCTAAGAGAAGAAGCTGGGACTATAGCCTCTCAAGTAGCTGGGACTACAACACCCGGCTATTTTTTGGTTGTAGTTGCGATTGTTGTTTGGCAGGGCTGGGTTCGAACCCACCAGGCCCAGTGTATGTGGCTGGCACCTTAGCGGATGAGCTATAGGTGCTAAGTCCAACAGTAGATTTTTAGAGCTGCCATGGCAGATTGTCACAAATTGGGTGATTTAAAACAACAGAAATAGGGCGGTGCCTGTGGCTCAAAGGAGTAGGGCACCAGCCCCATATGCAGGAGGTGGTGGGTTCAAACCCAGCCCCCACCAAAAACTGCCATTGGAAAAAAAAAAGTAGCCACAGATAAAACAACAGAAATGCCTTCTTTCACAGATCTGGAGGCTAAAAGTCCAGGCATGAGCCACCAACCCCCCCACCCCCCAATCCTCTACCCTTTCCATCTCCCTACCTACCCTGTTGCTGGCTTTGAAAAAGTATCTAGGGCAGCGCCTATGGCTCAGTGGGTAGGGCACCGGCCCCATATATCAAGGGTGGCAGGTTCAAACCTGGCCCCTGCCAAACTGCAACAAAAAAATAGCCGGGTGTTGTGGCAGGCACCTGTAGTCCCAGCTACTCGGGAGGCTGAGGCAAGAGATTTGCTTAAGCCCAGGAGTTGGAGGTTGGTGTGAGCTGTGACACCACGGCACTCTACTGAGGGTGATAAAGTGAGACTCTGTCTCTAAAAAAAAAAGTATCTAAATGACTTGACACCTTTATGCTACAGATTAAGTAAATGCAGAGATCCATTTCAGGCAGTGATGTCAATTAGATACTCCCAATGACCCTCCAAACTGAACAGAATAAAAGACACATAAGATAGTTTAAAATGCACTGCTGAGCTGGTAGGAAAGAAAGGATTCTGAAGGGGCCTCCAAATAAAGTGAACTCAGAGACCTATAGAGGTAAGAATGTGCTAAAGCCAGCATATGTCCTGAAAGTTTATGCTACATCTTGAGGAATGTGAGCCTTCTGTTTTGGAAATCTCTTGGAGCTACTTCTTCTTTAAGTGTAGAATTTGAAGCCTAGGACATGCTTAGGTGAGAAACCTAGTAAAGACTTCTGAAGTATACAGGAAAATGAAAAAATGAAACCCATTGTGCTGAAAGGATCAGAAATGATAGCTGCTGCCTGCCTTGAACTTGGAACTTGGCAGAGGAGAAATATACTCCTTGAGGATTCCAGACACAAGCTGGCTTTTATGAGTTTTGCGGTTCTAATTCATGCTACCTGTGTGACTGAAAAAACCTCAAAGAGAGAATTTAAAGTGCTTCAATTTGGCAACTCTCCTAGTCTGAAGTAACTTACATTTGGGAGAATTCAGCTCTAATTCAGACATCAGGCCAGTGGTGGTGGCCTAGCACTTTGGGGGGCAAAGGCGGAAGGATCCCTTGAGGTCAGGAGTTCTCAAGCCCAGCCCGAGCACAAGTGAGACTCCCCGTTTTTACTAAAAATAGAAAAAATTAGCTGGATATGGTGTTGTACAATTGTAGTCCCAGCTACTTAAGAGACTGAGGCAGGAGGATCGTTTGAGCCCAGGAGTTGGAGGTTACAGTAAGTTAAATGGTGCTACTGTACCCTGGCCAGGGCAACGCAGTGAGCCTCTGTCTCTCTAAATAAATAAATAAATGAATAAATAAGCAAATAAATAAAGCTCATTGATCAACACTCACATGCACATGTGATAGTAAAACTCAGTGGAAAGCAAGAGGGTGGGAGGGGCTGAAGGGGGTACAGTGCACACTAACTGGGGGATGGGCACACTCATAAATTTGACTCGAACTGTACAAGAGCAATTCATGCAGCTGAACTATTTATATGCTCATAATATTCTGGAATAAAAATAAACAAATAAATAATAAAATTCAGATATCAAAATATTTACAGAGAATATTTCAGAGAAAACAGAACAGCTCAAAAGAAATAAGGCACCATTAGTGAGAAACAATAGAATTGATGAACAGCAGAAATATAAAAATTTCAGCTACTGGCATTTTAGGGTAGAACATAAAATAACTTTGTTTACTGTGTTTAAAGAAGTAGGAGTATGGCTTGGTGCCTGTGGTTCAAGTGGCTAAGGCGCCAGCCACATACATCTAAGGTGGCAGGTTCGAATCCAGCCTGGACCCGCAGGACAATGACAGCTGCAACCAAAAAATAGCCAGGCATTGTGCCGGGCACCTGTGGTCCCAGCTACTTGGGAGGCTGAGGCAGGAGACTCGCTTGAGCCCAAGAGGTGAAAGTTGCTATGAGCTGTGATGCCACAGCACTCTACCCAGGGGGATAGCTGGAGGCTCTGTCTCAAAAAAAAAAAAAAAACCCAGGCCAATACTAACTAAAAAGAAGCTAGAGAAGATATCTTAGTGTTAGGAAAAATAGACTTTAACACAAAAAGTATTACTACAGATAAAGAGAGTCGTGTCATAATAAAAAATATTCAATTCACCAGGGATGGACAATAATTTGAAACTACTCTGTACTTAATATCAAAAATTGGGCAGCGCCTGTGGCTCAGTGGGTAGGGCACCAGCCCCATATACCAAGGGTGGCATGTTCAAACCTGGCCCCTGCCAAACTGCAACAAAAAATAGCTGGGTGGTGTGGTGGGCACCTGTAGTCCCAGCGAGGCAGGAGAATCACTTGAGCCCAGGAGTTAAAGGTTGCTGTGAGCTGTGATGCCACAGCACTCTACCCAGGGCAACAGCTTGAGGCTCTGTTTCAAAAAAAGAAAAAAAAGAAAAAGCAAGATAAAGCCAAGTAATGCAGAAGGAAGAAGATTACATAGATTATCTTCTATGATATCATAGATATCATAGGGATACAAATTAATGAAATGGAAAATAAATACAAAATAGAGAGGAATAAAAAGGATTTCCCAGAAGAGGGAATTCCTGAGCTGAGTGTTGAAGGATAACAAAGCTTGAGTTAGTCAAAGAAGTCAATGAGGGCCATTCTAGACAAAGGAAAAGCAATGTGCAAATGCAATGATGCATTTCATGAACTACAAGTAACTCGGTCTGGCTAGGGTGACGGTTGTTGTGAGGAGGCACAGGAGAGTGAAGAAAGAAAAACACAGCAAGAAAGACACTGAGATCAACACACTAAAGCTTGTAGCAGATGTGTATGAAAAGATAAAATCTTTGGGGGGGGTTCACTTTATGGTTTAGGTTTTTTTTTTTTTTTTTGAGACAAAGTCTCAGTGTGGCCTGACTTAGAGTGCCATGGCCTCAGCAACTTCAAACTCCTGGTCTCAGGCAGTCCTACAGCGTCAGCCTCCGGAGTAACTGGGATTATAGGCTACTGTCACCCAGATAATTTTTCTCTTTTTAGTAGAGATGGGGTTTTGCTTTTGCTGAGGATGGTCTTGTCCTCCCTCCCTTCTCCTTTTTGTCTCTGTATCCCCTGACCCCCGACCTCAAATGAACCTCCTGCCTTGGCCTCCTCTGGGACAGCCCCCATGCTTGGCTCCTGTTTAGTTTCTTTTGATGAACTTCAACGTGATTATCAGGCACTTATGGGGCTGCTCTCCATAGATGAGCAGGAAGAAAATTCTTTAGGGGGCAGGGGAACACTAAATAAGTAATCAAATATACAAACAAGATAATTTCAGATAATTTCTGTACTAGTTTGCTGGGGTTGCCATAACAAGGTACAACAGATTGAATGGCTTAAACAAATTTGTTTAAGACTAGAAATCTGAAATCAAGATGTTGGCAGGGTTTGTTTCTTTGGAAGCCTCCTCCTTGGCTGGTGGATGGCCCTTTTTCCTGTGTATCTTCTTCACATGGTCTTCTGGCCATCTCTGTGTCTTCTTCGCATGGTCTTCCCTCTATAACTGTCTGTGTCCTCATTTCCTCTTGTCATAAGGACACCTGCCATACTGCCTTAGGGCCCACCCTAAGAGCCTCATTTTAACTTAATCACCCCTTCAAATACCTTGTCACATTCTGAGGTACTACTACAGGTAAGGACTTCAACATACAAATTTGGTGGGACATGATTCAGCCCATAATACTCTGCCATCTGTCCAGTACCCTCCAAATTCATGTCCTTTCAGCTGCAATATACATCCATGCTTCCTAACAGCCCCTGAAGTCTAAACCCATTACAGCATCAACTCTAAGTACAACATCTCACCTAAATTTCATCTAAATCAGGTGTGGGTGAGATGCATATGAGAGATGTGATTCATGCTGAGGCAACAAAGTCCTCTCCAGCTGTGAATCTATAAAACCAAACAAGTTATCTGCTTTGCAAATACAGTGGTGGGACTGGCATAGTATAGACTTTGCTATTCCAAAAGGTAGAAATCAGAAAGGAGGGGAATACAGGTCTCAAGCAAGTCTGAAACCTAGGCTCGGCGCCTGTGGCTCAATCGGCTAAGGCGCCAGCCACGTACACCTAAGGTGGTGGGTTCGAGTCCCCAGCCCGGGCCCGCCAAACTACAATGATGGCTGCAACCAAAAAATGGCCAGGTGTTGTGGCGGGTGCCTGTGGTCCCAGCTACTTGGGAGGTAGAGGCAGGAGACTCGCTTGAGCCCAGGAGTTGGAGGTTGCTGTGAGCTGTGATGCCATGGCACTCTACCTAGGGGGATAGCTTGAGGCTCCATCTCAAAAAAAAAAAAAAAGTCTGAAACCTAATAGGGCAAGTTCTATTAGATTTTAAAGATCAAAAATATTCCCCTTAGGCCAGGAACTGTGACTCATGTCTGTAATCTAGCACTTTGTGAGACTGAGGCAGGAGGATCACTTGAGGCTAAAAGTTCAAGAACAGCCTGGGCAACATAGCAAGACCCTGTTTCAAGTGTGATCATCTGCACCAGTAGTCCCAGTTGCTCCAGAGCAGGCATCCTCAAACTACGGCCTGTGGGCCACATGCAGCCTGCCTAGGACATTTATCTGGCCTGCCAGGTGTTTTTGCTACTGCTGCCTGTCGTGCTTAACATAGGGTGACCAGATTTTAAGACTGGTAAAGCAGGACACCATTGACGAGGGGTGGGGGTGGGGTGTGTGTGAGGGGGGCTGGGGCAGGGCCTGACAACCATGCAAACTTTGATAAGCAGTTCTCCATAGTCACTTCTCAACAATTATTTGTTATTATTACAGTTTAACATTATAAAATTAACAAAAATAATATAAAACTCATATCCTGGTGAAATAGCCACATGGCAGCCGAAAACCATATATTCCCTT
>CAUYQV010070176.1:0-82910 GCA_963574575.1 Galagoides demidoff
CTTACTGTGTCTTGGCTGTGAAGAAGATTTTTAGTTTGATCAGGTCCCAGTAGTGTATTATTGAGGTTGCTTCAATTGCCCAGGGGGTCCTCCTCATAAAGTTTTCACACAGGCCAATTTCTTCAAGTGTTTTCCCTACTCTTTCTTCTAGTATTTTTATAGTTTCATGTCTTAAGTTTAAATCTTTAATCCACTGAGAGTCTATCTTAGTTAATGGTGAAAGGTGTGGGTCCAGTTTCAGTCTTCTACAGGTCACCAGCCAGTTACTCACACTTTCTTATGAAAGATAAAACACAACTATAGCCCTGGACAAAGGAGGGAAATGGAGTGGGAAAGGAGGGGAGGGGATAGGTTTGACAGAGGGAGAGTAAAAGGAGGGACCACACCTATAGAGCATATGACAAGAGTACAAGTCAAATCTGTGAAGTGTAGAACATAAGATGTTTTGGCACAATAATCAAGTAAATAAGGTGAAAGCTATGATGATTGGTTTGATGTAACCACGTCAGATTATATAAAAAAAAATCAGCATTTGTACCCCACATATGCATAAATTTATTCATGATCTATGTATATTTGACTTAATAAAAATTTTTTAAAAAGAAAAGAAAAAGAAAAACAAAGGTATCTTTCAACTCTAAAACCAATTCTAGGATTAAAAATTAAATTTACTAGGAAATAGAAAATAAATTTAGATATCCACTAAAAACTCAAACTCACTAAACCCATTCAGACATACTTAAGACTACACACATCACCACAATTTAAGAAACAAAAAAGAATACATAGACAGTTTGTAACTGAGATGAACATAAATTGTAAGTGACCAGGAAAACTAACCTCCCAGCCATATAACTACTCTCACTTGGTTTCCTTAATGCAACAAAGTTAAGAGCTATTAAATGCCACAGATAATAAAAGTTATTAGCTTGAAATCAACAAAGTCCTTTTCCAAGAAAACCTAAATTGTACAAACCTGGAAGGATAAGCTTTGAGGCTCAGTTTTCCTCACAAAAATACCATTAATCAATCATTATCTTTTTTTTTTTTTTTGAGACACAGTCTTACTATGTTACCCTCAGTAGAGTGCTGTAGCAGCACAGCTCACAGCAACCTCCAACTCTTGGGCTCAAGAGATTCTCTTGCTTTAGCCTCCCGAGTAGCTGGGACTCCAGATGCCCAACACAATGCCTGTCTTTTTGTAGTTGTTGTTGCAGTTGTCATTGTTGTTTAGCTGGCCCAGGTCAGGTTCAAACCCAACAGCTCTAATGTATGTAGCCAGCACCTTACCCACTGAGCTACAGGCGATACCCTAATCAATCATTATCTACTACCATTGAGCTCTATAGAAAAAATAATTTTAACAGCAAATATACTGCTCTTACACTATGTTCTAACATCTTTTCATATTTTAATTTATTTAATCCTAATGACAATCCTTTAAGCATTTTACTACTATTATTTCCATTTTAAAGATGAGAAAATTGAAGCACAAAAGGGTTAAGTGATATACCTGAAGTCACTTGGCTCGTAAGATGGTATAGATAGAATATGAACCTAAGCCGTCTGTCTTCAGAATTTGTTTCTCTGTATGTGTTATTGATATACTAACACATGATATAAAATAATGAGCAATAAAATGAATTACAAAGGCAGTGCCCGTGGCTCAAGGAGTAGGGTGTGGGCCCCATATACCAGGGGTGGCGGGTTCAAGCCTGGCCCTGGCCAAAACTACAAAAAAATATATATAAATTAAATTAAATTAAATTAATTATAGTGACTGTGTTTGCCACTAACCAAACCATATGACTTGAATCTTTTAACCTCTCTAGTCATCATTTCCCACTTAAATAAAAAAGAGAATTGGGTTAAATTATCTCTTAAGTTTCTTAGAAGTCTAACATTCCATGATCTACGGATCTAGAAGCCTAATGCCACAAATGTGGCACAGCAACAAGTATAACAAGTATGTTCACTCTTTTTTTTTTTTTTGCAGTTTTGGGCCAGGGCCAGGTTTGAACCCACCACCTCCAATATACAAGGCTAGTGCCTTACTCCTTTGAGCCACAGGTGCCACCCAGTATGTTCTCTTTTACCTTCTTCTTTTTACCTTTATCATTTACTTCACTACCTTTTCTTATGACTCTATTTACTAGCTGCCTGTCCAATAGGTTACAGTGATAACCTTGAGGGAAATATAATTTATAATAACTGAGGTGAACTCTATCCTACAGGACACACTCTGTCTCCAAATTTGAAACCTAGGACTAAAATAGACCAGGCATTACTATACAGGACTCTAGAAAGGTTAGTGGGGCTGGAGAACAGGTCAGATCATACCTAAATGTATGTATATACAAAGTGTTGAATGTATTCATTTTTCAAAACAATATGATACAGAAATTATGAGAATGAGCTCTTAAAATCTCCATAATTAGCTATCCACAATTGGTAGTATTAACATAAATCAGTCACTTAATTGCTCTAAGACTCAATCTCCCCTCTATAAACAGTACTAAAAACCTATTTAAACAAGGTGCTATAAGGAAGATATGTTTTTAAAGAGCTTACCATGGTGCCTGACACAGTAAGCACTCAAAAAATATCAGCTGTTGTTATTAGCACTACTACCACCACTATTATTTATAATTCCTGAATAAAAGTAAGAGCTCCATCTTCTGCCAACTACTTGGGAGGCTGGGGCAAGTGGATCACTTGAGCCTGAGAGTTTGAGGTTGTTGTGAGCTATAATGCCACCATGCTGTACGAGGGTGACAAGAGTGAGACTCCGTCTCAAAAAAAAGGGGAGGGGGACAGATTTAATTTGAAATTCTGACTCTACTTACCTACTAGGTGTATAGCCTTGAGCACAAGGACCAATATCTCTAAGCCTCTTTTTCTCATCAGTAAAAAGGAGGTAATAAATCATCTATCTTGCAAAACAGTTATGAAGATTAAATGAGGTAACATATGTAAAGCAGCTGACAGCTGGTAAATGTTAATTCCTTTCTCCTCCTCCACAGGCTAACTACACTTCTGCTAATTCAATTTAAAGAAAGGAGAGTTGAACTAGGGATCAGATGAAATCCAGGGAAACCAACTTTCTATTCTTTATTGTCCTTCACTGTGGGACAGATACCAGAGAATCCTCACCCAAAGGATTCCTTTATCCTCTTATATCCTTGAGAAGACTAGAGAACCTTTTTACAGGCCATCTCCAAACTTCCTGACACAGCAACTCTCAAAGTATGGTCCAAGGACACTTAGGGTCTTTAAAACCCTCTCAGTTTGGAACCTAAAAGGTCAAAACTATTTTCATAATAATACAACAACTTCATTTGCTTTTTTCACTCTTAATCTTTCACAAGTATATAATGGGCTTTTTAAGAGGCTACATAAGGTGGCACCCTTAGCTCGGCACCCGTAGCTCAGTGGGAAGGGCATTGGCCACATATGCCAAGGCTGGCAGGTTCAAACCCGGCTGGGGCCAGCTAAAACAAAACAATGACAACCAGAACAAAAAAATAGCTGGGCATTGTGGCAGGCTATTGTGTGAGTGCCTGTAGTCCCAGCTACTTGGGAGGTTGAGGCAAGAGAATCGCTTAAACCCAAGAGTTTGAGGTTTCTGTGAGGACATGGTACTCTACCAAGGGCAACAGTTTGACATTCTGTCTCAAAAAAAAAAAAAAAAGAGGCTACATGAAATGTGATGTCATATCTCTGATGGCGAGTAGAAGGTGTGCTTGTATACACTTATGATATATGCGTTTTTCAGTTTTAATTTCTAATATAGTACATATTATATAGTACATACATTAGTATATTAGTGTATATATATTAGTATAGTATATACATATATAAATGGACAGTGGAATCCTTAATAATTTTTAAGAGAGTTGGGAGGGATCTTGAGACCAGAAAGTTTGAGAGACACTGCTATAATGTATACAAAAAGCCCACAGAGCACATGGATCACTCTGTGAACCACAACTTTACCAATTTAACCTAGATAATTAACTTATACAATAATAAAAAAACTTCCCAGTTTCCTCTGTGACTACACTCAGTCCTTCGATCTTCAAAAAAGCAATTGTTCAGTAATTATTTATGAATAGTCCATGACAGAACTTAATCTTAAAACATAGCTCCAAACATGGTCCAAAATTTAGTGCTACAGTTCATCCTCAAGAATTAAGAGATGACTATGTTTTCTTAATTAACATATTAAGCCTCCTCTTACAGGGAACATGAAAATTATAATTAATTACACTTTCTTTTGACCTCCAGAAAATAAAGAATTTTTGAAGAATTTTCTGATCAGTCCCTACATACCATACTTGCTTGCTGATGAAAAGAAATAAATAGGCCACTAAATTTCAGTCTGACTAAACAAATCATTCTTAAAGGTGTATAATGATCCAAATTTATAACCATATTCCAAATCCTCTCTCTTCCCTTTCTGTACCACTTTTTAATTTTGAAAACACTATGTTGATTGAGAAACAAAACAAAACCAAAAAAGAAAGGAAAAACAAAACCAAAAAAACACACACAAAAAAAAACTGGGGGGGAGGGGCTAATGGTTTTTCCTCTATTTTTAAAGTAATGAAAAAGCTAGAATTTGATGAAAATTCCATCAGCCTATAATAGCAAATAGTAAGACCTCTATAAATATTTGTTGAATAAATGATTTTAAGGTATTTGTGAGTTTTATCTACTTGGATTCTTTTAGCACTTACTATGTAAGGAAAGATCAGAACAGGCAAATACCCTGAACAAGAAACCTGGTAAATTTTGACACTGTCTCAATCCCGAAAGCCAGTTAATTCAATTAACAGGCAACTCACAAACCAGCTTTGGTTAATCTGTATAATTTGGGCAAAGTCTTCAAAACTTTTATTATGGCAAATCCCTATCAATAAAAATTTTAAAAAAAGAATTTTACTAAGGACCCCAAATATATGTATATATATTTACAAATTATACCCATCTGGGCCAGGTGCAGTGGCTCACACCTATAATCATAGCAACTGTGTGAGGCCAAGGCAAGTGGATTGCCTGAGTTTACAGGTTCAAAACCAGCCTGAGCCAGAGCAAGACCTCATCTCTAAAAATAGCTGGGCATTGTAGTGGGTGCCTATAGTCCCAGTTACTTGGGAGGCTGAAGCAAGAGAATCACTTGAACCCAAGAGTTGGAGGTTGCTGTGAGCTATGACACCACAGCACTCTACCAAGGGCCACAAAGTGAGACTCTATCTCAAAAAAAAAAAAAAAATTAAAAATTAAAATTATACCCATCTGCACATCCATTACATTTTTAAAACAAATTTTCTTAAATAGAAGTTGTGCAAAGATGAGCTAAGGATGAAATAAATAATTTTTACATTTCACTTATAGATAGGACAAAACTACATTTTTTTTTTGGTTGCATTTTTTGGCAGGGGCCAGGTTTGAACCCGCCACCTCCGGTATATGGGGCCCTACTACTTAAGCCACAGACCCTGCCCCCAAAATATTCTTGACCTAAGAAATAATCAACAATGTAAAATGAAAAGTTTATTTTTATAAATCTTCATTTAACATTTTGTGATACAGCATTTCAAAAGTCTGGTCCAAAGTTCAGGATGTATTTGTTAAAATAATTATAATGGCTATAAGCTATAAAACAGACCTCACAAAGGCAGAATACTCTTATATTTCAATTGAGTTGGCTTAATAATTTTGAAAATTTTTGGCAAACTTGTTGTCAGGTCTATTAAAGTACCATCATTTTTATCTGTAATTTAGCCAATGAAAAGGTAATACAAGGAGTAGTATCACCAGCTCTGTCACTTTCTTGATCACTTGTGGTTGCATTAATGATATTGTTGTTATGGTTTCTTTCCAAGAGCATTTTTAATTCACGTCTATTTTCCAAGGTTAGTTTAGTTAAAACTAGATATTTAGAAATTCATTTAACTATGCATCCATAACTGAATTATTTGCTGAAAATAAACAAAGAAGTGAGAAAGCCAATGGCAATCCTTCTGTTTCCCTCAGCATACCTGTATACATACTCCTTAGCCAGATTACTTCATCAATTCATTTATTAAATACCAGGTTTTTTTCCTTTTCTTATACATTAAAAATAAACAAAAATAACAGTTCTGATGCTATCTTGTCTTACTATCAGGGAGTTTCAGACATCCTCATTTGGGGCCTACAACTCAAATACCTATACCTGAAATCCCCAGCCAGCACAGCTGTCTCTCAGATGCTTCCCAGATTAGGACTGAATTTAAAGCCAGGACTAATTTTCCATGGTCACCCCAGGTCAAATAAGATTCTTAGGCTCTTATGATCTGGGCTTTCACCCAAAAGCTGATCCAAAACCAACCTTTAGGGATGAACAGACAAGTATAATCTTTCCAGGATACTCACTCTAACATACTCAAAGATAATGAAGAAAAGTTATAGCTTCCTGTCTTTACAACATTCATTCACTCACTTAAGAAAATTTATAAATGCCAGGCAGCTTACTCACAATTATTTACAGGTGTTCTCTCACAGATACTACACGGTACTTGCATTTGCAGAAGTATCTGAAAGAAAAAGTGTGGTTTGTGCCCCATCGGGTGGCCAAACTGGAAATTTCAAACAAGTTCTAACAAGGCAAGTTAACCCTAACTAATCAACGTAATACCTTTGAGAAATTGAAGCCTGCAATACAAGTGTTCTCATGGGAAGAGTCTTATAAATGAAAATTATAATAATGTTATGGCAATGTTTTCTTATACTTGAAAATAAGGGGAAGTGCAATTTATACAGAAGCTCTGCCTTTCCCAAATCCTGCAAAAAAAAAACTAATTCATGATCATCCATCCCTTTTTATTTAAAATAAATAAGAGAGTTTCACTGGGTTAGTTTTCTATTCACAAGTCAAAATCCCATCAATAATTTGTGAAAGGATATTAATTTAAAAGGATGCTATTAATAACAGTCCTTTAAGTTCTACCCTTCATATATCAAACACAAGCCATAAAAATGCACAGAATTTTAGAGCTAGATGGGTTCTTAAATAATATGGGACTGTAAACTTAGAAACCATCAAGTCTAATTCTCTCACATTACAGACAAAGAATTTAAACACCAAAAAAGAGGAAGTGATTTTATCAAGATCATACAATGTGACCTGACTCCCAATGCCTACACATCCAGTGCTCAAGACACACGCGCGCGCGCACACACACACACACACACATATCTTCCTAAACAAATGGCTTAAACTCTCTCTAGACCTTTGTTTCCTCTCCTAGAAAAACAAGGAGGTAATCTTTAAATTCTCTTTCAGTTCTAAAATGCTATAATTTAGGGACCTAATTATTTTAGTATCTTACAAAATTAAAGAATACACTGAAAAAAATTATTCATGGTTCCTGAAAAAACCAAAGAAACACAGGACCCTAGGGAAGAAAACACAAGTCAGCAGCCAGAGGTAATAAATATATTCACTTCCTTTGCTACTATTCTGTAAAATATTAATGTGATCGTACTAGTCTGTTTGGTTAAAACTGGTCTAAGTTAATTTTGATTAATCAATTACAGAACTGAAAATATACAATCACTGATTCTAAATCTAAATCAAAATAGCACTCTTATAAAGATTCACTGATGTTCTATTTTATATGCCATGATTTATACTCAAATATATGAACTGCAAACAGGGATAGTCTCTGCTCATTTGTGTTTATTCTTTGAAAACACTACTCACAAATGAACAGATTTTCTTTACACGGTTTCTCCATGTTCTATGCTTTTATGCTTAGGTGCTTTATTACCCTGCCTGTGAAGACTGAATTTATGAACTCCACAACTTACTTTTTAATTAAAAATTATAATAATTTTCTGTGTAATAGTGATAGCTTATTATCATTAATAATTTTAACAACCCAAAGAGTAAAGGCAAATTAAATAGTTAAATCAAAAATTATGAACTAGAATGGACCCTGAAAACCTCTGGCCCTATATTCTTATTTTATAAAAGAAGAAAGAGCCCAGGGCGGCGCCTGTAGCTCAAAGGAGTAGGGTGCTGGCCCCGTATGCCAGAGGTGGCTGGTTCAAACTTGGCCCTGGCCAAAAAAAAAAGAAAAAAAAATTTCTAAAAAAAAAAAAAAGCAAGAAGAAAAAAGAGCCCTGAAAAAGCAAGAAGACTGTCCCTTGGGTCTAATGGCTAATATACACAAAAACTAGCACTTATTGTGTTACCATGTATACATAATAATGCGTATGATTAAATGCTACATCTAATTATGGATGAAAAACAAAACTTTCAGCTTCTATCTAATTAATCTACTTGTTTCAAGTAATATTTAATATAGCAAAACAACATAAAAACCAAGAAGCTAGACAGTTCATTTTGGTTCACAGCATTAGAAAGCACCCTTGGCTAGAAATCAAGAATAATACACCAAAATTTCACCATCAACACTTGAGAAATAAATCAAGCATCTGTTTTACTGAGAGTGTTTTAAGAGCATCATCTTCACATGAGAAAGTACATATTACTGCATTACAGTCTTTTTCTGTAGGAAAACTAACATTTTTATGTATGTCCTTTTTCCCCAAAGTTTTTAAGCTGCTAAAGTCCCTAGACTCTAGAGACACTTATTTATACCTCATTATAATTTTTAAAGGAATAGCACCAGCTCTTCAGAAACAATATACTATACAGTATTCCAAACCTATAAAAATTTCTTAAATGGCTCCAATTCACAAAGAAACCTGCTCCTTATTTAACTTTGCCTACCAAACAATGAGTTTATCCAGGACAGGGGTTACATAGTAGTAACTCTCTGTAGAATCCATTTCAAATAGCCATACACATGAATTTTTTTTTCTTTTTCTTTTTCAGAGACAGGGTCTTGCTCTGTCACAGGCTAGAATGCAATGTGGAGTAATCAAAGCTCACTGCAACCTCCAACTCCTAGCCTCAAGCAATTCTCCCACCTCAACTTCCCCAATAGCTAGGACCACCACCTCAGATTATTTTGTTTTTATTTCATTACAGAGACAGGGTCTCATTCATATGTTGCCCAGGCTGATCTCAAACTGGCCTCAGGCATTCCTCTTGCCTTGGCCTCCCAAAGAACTGAGATTATAGGCATGAGACAGCATGCTCAGCCCAAAAAATGAATTTTTCAAAATATAATTTATAACTGGCCTGAGAAAGATAATGCAGTCATGAATACATTCAATAATTTTATATCTCTGTGACCAACCTAGAGTAAACATTTAGAAATTGTATCCAAACAGACTATGTGAATGAAAAGACCCAGAATCACTGTGGTTACTCCAGCCACAAAGCTGAAATTACAAATCAGGAGGGAACTGCATTTTCAAACTAAATCTTACAGCTCCCTTTCCAGCCCCAGATATTCCAAGTTAATACAATTTTATGAAATACTTAACATGAATCACAGTGTACATTCAGCCACTATTATGTCTGCCTAAATAAAACATTCCACACTATATAACAAGTATAAGATATGCTTCAGCATGCTCACGTCCTATGCCTCTATAAAGAACTGGCAGTGGTGCTGAAAATTACTACTAGAAAGAAGAAAAACCAATACCCTTCTTTCAATAAAAACCATCATTTGGATGCTAGCCAAGGTTTAAAAACTAACCAAATTTTATTAAAAACAATAAATCAAAAACTCTACAGGCTGAAATGTTAGTCCCTTGTTTCACTGTTACTTACAAAATGTGGCCACAAAACACTATCAGAAAATTAAGTAACAAGAAAGCATTCATAACTCTAGGCCTTTCATTTCTGGCAATACTCAAATACTGTACTGCTGCAAGTGAATTTATTTCACAATCTTCAAGATCATGCTTAACCTACCTACATTCCTTTCCCGGTCTTCTTCAAGTATTTCAATAGCTATATGAATAAATAAACTCCCTGCTATTGCCTAAACCTATCTCTAAACTTACATGAAAATTAAATAGAATTAAAATAGTTTAATTCATAAAATCTAGCTAGCATATGTGTGTACATATTGATTTTGTATTCTTTGTTCCTGCATATAACATAGACATGAATTCCTGGAGGTTACCGGTAAGTCTTTCTCTATCCAGGAGCTGAATTGCTAGCTACTGAGAATAACCTAGTGCTCTGCTTAAAGTCCTTCTAAATACAAAAATGGGTTCATTACCTTTACTTTTTCCTGCATTAATGTAAGGTTTCTTATTATTATTACTATCTATTAAATATCTTCCAGGAGCTGTTATCACAGATTCGGAGGGAAAGGGGTAATGTATATTGTTTACAATATAGCAATTCTCTCCCTAGCTAACCAAACTTATAGGAAAACCTGAAAATTTAAGTAATTCTCTTCCCTCCTTTCTCTTCCCTTCATTCCAAAACAACAGGAGAGCCAAAATCAAAGATGTGATTACTCTGTATACTCTATGCAATCACCATCTTATTATTAAAACAGAATAGTTGATTATATTTGCCGACTATGACCATTGCATATGTGATGTCCACTCAAGTCAAGTTTCAACCCTGTTACAAAGCCTTTGTCAACAGAGGGCAAGTGGGGCAAAGCCGAAGAGCTCAGCGGAATGAAGGAAATCATTGGAGAGGCTCATCTCGGAAGAGAAGGAAGGATTCCTTGGTGAGAGGTGAGCAGAGGGAAGCAAGACCTAACTAACCTTGGCGAGGAGGGGCTCGCCCAGGGTGCGGACAAGAGGTCAGGGTAAGCGGGGAGGAGGAGATTAGCACGGAACCGCCGCCACCGGGGGCTGCGCTCGCACGCGCGACTCCCCCACCTGCGGCTCGCCTCCTACCACCACTCCCCAGCCCCGACCCGGGCAATGCCCTTCCTCCAGGCCCGCCGGCCGCATATCCGTTACCCCGGCGGCAGCGGGGCTGCGGGGGAGGGGAAGGACAGCCGGCCAGGAGCGGGCTGGCCGCGGCGGGGATGCCGCAGTGGCTCCCCGCGGCAGCGGGTCAAAGTCTGCCCTGGCGCGGAGCGGCAGCACGAGCGGAAGGCGGCGGTGGAGGTCGCACTGCCGAGACGGTGGCCCCTCCGAGTCCTCCCACACCCCGAGCGCCGCCGGTACCTCATACTGGATGTATTGCTTCCTCCACTCGGGAGTGATGTGCGCGGATAGGTGCTCGGCGAACTTCATCCTGCCGCTTCCCTCTCACTCCCACTCGGGTCCAGCAGCTACAGGCAGCGGCGGCGGCGGCAACAGCGACTCCGACTCCTCCCCACATGGGCCCAGGCGCGGCGCGGCGCTGCGCTTCTCTCCTCCTCCGCCGCCGCCGAGATCCCCTCAGAGCCGCCCGCCCGCCATCTTCCTCCTCCTCTCCATAGCCCCGCCCTGCCCCGCCCTCTAGACGTCATCGCCATGGTAACCGCCTACACCGCCCCGGAGGAGGGGGTGGGATAAGGGGCGGGGTTGGTTATATTCCACAAGACTCCTCCCTTTCTGGGCTGGACGTGCTAGAGGCACCTCCCCTGACCCCTTCAGTCTGGCTCTTGTTGGCCTACAGCTGCTCTCTACTGCCTGCCTGGGAAGTAGCAGTGTTGTTATTGCAATTAATATTAATACTGTGGCAACAATAATCCACCCAAGACGCTCATATTGACAACTGTGCAAATATTTTTCCATTTTAATATTTATTCTTCATAAAACCTTTAAAGATGAATCAGCACTAATTCAAATTGAGTAGCTAAAACAGATAGTTAAGGTCCAAATGTATTTAAAGGAACAGTATTTTACATGCTCTAGGTGTTCAGTAAGTGCTTATCGAATTTAATTAAAGATATCATTGCCAGAAAGTGCACACTGCTTCTAAATTTCAATTCAATTGTCCAGTCCCAGGACTACCAGAAAGGCCAATTAACTACACCAGGACCCAAACCAGCAGTAGGGGGGTGCCAGCTGTACTTGTGATTGAGCTTCTTGGGGGTTGAGGATAAAGGTTAGGAGGGAAGCCACTGTTTGGAGGAAAGAGAATCCCCTAGAAGTACAGTGAGCCCACTACCAGTGAAACCAGAAGTGAGCCCAGCATCCAGGCTGAACCGTCCCTGGGGAAAACGGGGAAGCGATCACTCACATAGCTCTTCACTGCATTAAGTGTGACTGTCCTGAAGGACTGATTTAAACCAAGACCCAGGTCCCACCTTGGGTGGAGAGGCTCTGGATAAAAATAATAGTTAACATTTATTGAATACTCACTGCCCTATACCAAGCACTTCTCTAAACCCCTTACTTGTACTTTGTCCTTTAACTCTGACAATTTGGTTTTTTTGTTTGTTTGTTTTGGGGTTTGGGGGGGGAGGGGTGAGACAGAGTCTCACTATGTAACCCTCAGTAGAGTCCCAATGCATCACAGCTCACAGCAACCTCAAACTCTTGAACCTAAGCTTTTCTCTTGCCTCTGCCTCCCAAGTAGCTGGGACTATAGGTGCCCGCCACAAAGCCTGGCTATTTTCTTTTGTTGCAGTTGTCGTTGTTGTTTAGCTGACCGGAGCAGGGTTAGAACCCTCCAGCCTCGAGGGTAACCACTGTGCTACCTGCGCAGAACCTAATTCTTGCAATTTGGATGAGACCCAAAGATTTACTAGGGGACAACTATGCCTGAGGCAGTGTTCTGAGATATCAATCTCTGCTGTTATCTTTTTCTTTTCTCTATGTACTTTTCCCCTTTCTATTCTCCTTAATCCATGCCAGTAGTGGTTCAGGAAAATAAACACAGGCTATGAGTCTTTCTGGCTTTTGTTGTACAAAAGCCTCAACCTCTGGTGGAAGGGTACTCAGGGTCAAAAAATAAGAGTGAAGACTCCTCTCATCTCAGACCCATACCCCTATGCCCACCATAAAGATTCTCCTCTACTGGAGGTAACATTGCCAGGAGAAAGAGGCAGGCAAAGAGAGGTCTACACTACCCAGAAGGAGGCACAACCACAAAAAGGAAATGGTTGCGTGTTGTGCCTAGAAGACAGAACCAGGGTCAGCTGTAACAGATATTCCTGGGCCTTTGCCAGACATGAACTAGAATGGTAGACTCTTAGGAGGAACCCTCATGGACCATGGCATAGCACATACCTCTATGCCTTAATTGTGCACAGAATTCTGGAACCACAGCCCAACCCAGGGCAGAAAGAAAACCCTCAAAACGAGCTCTCAAACCAATAATTCTTCATTTTTCTCATGCCAGATACAGAGCCCTGCCCCCAAGACATGAAAACAAAATCTTAATTTATCCATAGAAGTAAACTTAATAACAAATGTCTTTATTCCTAGTATTATTTCCAAATATTTCACCAATAAAACTATTAAATATTTAGTATTTACTGAACACCTACTCTCTGATTAACTCTAAATCAAAAGTGCATCCCGCCTTAGACTTTCCTTTGTGAATAGGCAAAAAATTTCTCATTTAACACAACTTTATTGAGCATTACAATATTCCAGTCATGCCACTATGTATTCGGTAAGAAACCTCACCCTCAAGGCCACGCATGGCCCTCAGATCCCCAAGTGCAATTCTTCCCATAACTCCAAACTTCACAGGACAAATTCCTTTATTAAAAGGATTTGTTCTGTAGAATTTGGATTCAGTCAAAAGGCCATACTCAAGGATTCTGAAGACCACATGGAGCCTGAAGGCCACAGATTCCCTACCCCTTGTAAGAAAGCAAGCATCCATTTGGTCCACAAATAAAGGATGGTTTCACAGAGAAGCTGATTTTGAAATTCTGTCTTAGCTAACAATCTGATAAGGAAAAAGACACCCCAAGCATCTCAAAGGCAAAAAGAAAAAAAATCCAAATTGTTAAAGAAAGACAAGAAGATGTCTCATCAGAATATCCTTTAAGGCAGTTCAGTGTCCCCTCCTCAAGGAAACTCTCCCTGCTCTCTCACTTTCTTTGTTGTTGTTGTTGTTTGTGTGTTTGTTTGTGATAGAGTCTTAGTCTGTCACCCTGGGTAGAAAGTGTTGTGGTCTCATAGCTCACAGCAATCTCAAACTCCTAGGCCTTAAGCGATCCTCTTGTCTGGGCCTCCCTGAGTAGCTGGTTGTGCACCACCATGCCCAGCTAATATTTTTATTTTTAGTAGAGATGGGGTCTTGCTCTTGCTCAGGCTGGTCTTGAACCTGTGAGCTTAAGGGATCCACCCACCTCAGCTCCCAACTGGCCTCTTCTCTCTCCTTCTTTCCTTCTTTCTCCAGTCTGGCTCCCGAAACACCCTGGTGCTGTCCTCTCACTGGATTGTCAATAAAAACTTGTATCACACAATGAGCTCTTTGAAGACATACTGCTCATTTTCCTTGTTTTCCTCAATTTAGCACAGTGCATGGCACGCAAACATTCAAAAAGTGTTGAAAAAACAAAGGACAGGCAGGGGAATGAGGAAGGAAAGAACAGGTCACATGGAGGGAAGTTGCAGGAAATAAAGAAAAGATTGTGAAGGAATAGGTCATGACAGCATAGGCAGTATGGGGTCTTTTAAGACGTTTAAGTAGTGACTAACTCAGGTTTGGGAAAGCAGTATAGTAAAGCTTCTTGATTTTGAACTCTAACTCTGGGAACAGACAGGCCTAAATTAAAAGCCAAGCTCTGGCATTTATAAACTGTTTGACCTTGGACAAAATACTTAAGCTATTAAAGCCCCAATTTCCTCATCTCTCAATTGAGGACTGTAATATCCCCCTTACAGGTTGTTTTGAAGATTAAATGTGATTCATGTATAAAACACTTAGCACAATGACCCCTGGTTTATGCACTTTATAACTGTTAGCTCCTCAAAAGCCTCTGTCAGCAGTGTAAAAGGTGGTCTAGAATGGGGACAAACTTAAGACCAATTTATTAACAAGCCCCTGTGTGACGCTTACTATGTGCCAGGCCCTGTTCTAAGCACTTTACAAATACAAATTTATTTAATCCTCACAAGAACGTTAGGGGGTAACTACTCCCATTTATTCATTTGCAAGAAAAGTAAACTCAAGATGGAGAGGTTAAGCATCTTGCTCCAGATTACCCACCTGGTAAGTGATAGACCTGGGTTTGAACCCTGGAAACCTAGCTACAGAGTTCTTGCTATTGGGCACTACTTTGCTGACTAATGCAACAGCTCAAGCTGGATAATGGATAGAGGAGGAGTGACATGTGACTCTAACTCTAGTGACTGGATAGATGATGCTGCCATAAACCGAGAGAAGGAATGAGAGTAGAGAGCAGGTTTGGAGCATTATTGAATGCGTTAAGTATTAAGGAATCCATGGGATAGGCATTATTTCAGTTGGAAATACTAAACTAGAGCTCCCACCTGAAAAGTGAGGCGCCATTTGCTTTTAAGTTGTAAGTCTGCTGAGGGAGAGAACACAGAAAGAAATGGAAATGAGGCCAAGGAAACACCCTGGTATGAGCCTGGTGAAGAGGCAGGGCCAAGAAAGGAGACTGACATGTGGCCAGAGTGGGCAGCAAGACAATCAGGAGAGCGTAGTGTCGGGAGTCATCAAAAGACGAAAGTTTCATAAAGGAGGCTGTGGTCAACAATGACAGATATCATAGAGAAGTTTAGTAGTGACTTCTAAGCCACTGGGTTTACCAAATAGAGTCAGGGAAAAAAAAATGGCTTTGATAGCACAAGGAGCTGTGAGAGGCTGAGTCATGAACGGAATTTTGTTTTTGTATACCCTAAATTGTATTTATTCTGTAAACATGTTGTAGGGTGGCCAGGAGTGAGAATTTAATAGTATACTCAGAAATTTATCTAGAAATTCATATGTGCTGAGTCTGAACACTTTATATTTATCATACTTAATTCTAAGTTTGAGAACAGGTATACTTACCACAAAGTAACTGTTTTAAAACTTAGAATTATATGTGATAAATACAAAGTCAAACTGTTGCTTGAGAAAACAAGACTGGTGATCACGCTGAAAGGTGAGGAACTGACCTGCAGAGAGATCAAATCCCAAGCCACGCCTCCTGTTGAAGCTGAATAAGCTAGGATGGCCTGGGAATGTAGATCATGTTTCCAGTATAGCTCAGACCCAGAAGTATATGGGGCCCAGTCCAACTCTCAAATATGATGGCCTTACTGGCCCAAAAAGAGTTTAACAGATGGGCTTCACAGGGCTCATGAGCTCCCTAAAATCACATGCAAAACTTTGTGTATTATGTGAATATCTTTCTGATAAAGCTTCTACATCATTTCTTAAAGGTTTGCATAACCCAAAAATATTTAGAACTGCACCAGAGCACTAAGCTTCCCATACCCCAAAAAAATTAACATAAAAAATTTACAAATGAAGTTTCAAGCTATTCTAGTTATTCCATTTAGTAGTCTCTAGCATCAATTTTATTTTGACACAATTTTGATTAAGTATACTTTGGGTATTTTTTTTTAAGAATCAATGGTATTGGGTGGCACCTGTGGCTCAAGGGCAGGGCACCAGCTCCATATGCCAGAGGTGGTGGGTTCAAGCCCAGCCCTGGTCAAAAACTACAAAAAAAAAAAAAAAATCAATGGTATCAATGGTATTTTGTAAGTTACAAAAGAGAAATAATATTCATTCAATTGTTTTAATGAATATTTTTTGAACAACTACTTTTTTCTTTTTTGAGACAGAGTCTTACTCTGTCATCTCAGCTTGAGTACAATGGTGTTATCATAACTCACTGCAACCTCCCAACTCCTGGGCTGAAGCAACATGCCTGCGTCAGCCTCCCAGGTAGCTAGGACAACAGGCATCCAGCATCATACCTGGCTAATTCTTCTATGTTTTGTAGAGATGGGATCTCCCTCTTACTCAGGCTAATCTCGAACTCCTGACCTTAAATAATCCTCCCTCCTTGGTCTCTCAAAGTGCTAGGATTATAGGCATGAGCCACTGTACCCAGCCTGAGCAACTACTTTTTACCAGCACTATTCAGAGCACTCTGGGTAGATCAATGACTGAAACAAAGTCCCTGACCCCTTGGAGCTTGCTTTCAGATAGGAGGATATAGACAACCAACAAATAAATCAGTGGATGTATGTGTGGAGAAATATAAAGTAGCATAAGGGATAGAAAAAAAATACTACATGAGTTTATATAGGAGATTTGGGGACAGGCTTTATCTTTACTTATACTTATCTTACTGATAAGATGAGGAAATCAAAAGAAAGGGAGGAAAGGAACTGTGTATATACGGGTTGGAGAGGGGCAGGTGGGGTGACAGGATTCAAAGCCCAAGAATCTGCAAATGCAGAGGTCCTGAGACTAAAATGTACTGAGCATGTTTTTACTTCTTTTGCTTTTTTTTTTTTTGAGACGGGAGTCTCATTTTGTCACCCTCGGTAGAGTGCTGTAGTTCTTTTGGGTCAACCTCCTGAGTAGCTGGGACTACAGGTGCCTGCCACAATGCCTGGCTATTTTTTAGAGACAGGGTTCTTGCTCTTGTTCACACTGGTCTCAAACCCAGCTCTCATGATCTCAGGCAATCCATCCGTATAGGCCTCCCAGGGTACTAGGATTACAGACGTGAGCTGCTGCTCCCAGCCTATACTGAGCATGTTAACAGAATAGCAAGGATGCCCATGAAGCTAGAGCGTGTTTCCAGAGAAGAGGAGGAAGGTCAGACAGGGTGCTGGGAGCCATATTGTTTGCGTATCATATGCCAGAGTAAAGACATGGGGGTTGGTTTTGACTTCTGGTTTGGGGGCTTTTGTTTGTTTGAAGTTTTTTTGCATTTACATGTGATAATAACTACCTTTTTCCCTCTAAGTATATTTTAAATTGTAGTAAAATATATATGACATATAATTTGCCATTTTAACCGTTTTTAAATGTACAATTCAGAGGCATTGCACACATTCACATTGTTGTACAACCATCACCACTATCCATTTCCAGAATTTTTCATGATCCCAGACTGAAACTCTATGCCCATTAAATAATAACTCCCCATTCCTCCCTCTCCCCAGCTCCTGATCACCTCTATTCCACTTTCTATCTCTGTTAATCTGTGTGTTCTAAGTACCAAATATATGTGGAATCATACAATATTTGTCCTTTTGTGTCTGGTTTATTTCCCTTTGCATAATCTTTTCAAGGTTTTCTCATGTTGTGGCATGTGGCAGAAGGCTGGATAATATTCCATTGTTTGTATGTACTGCGTTCTGTTTATCCATTGCTCTGTTGATTTTTTTTTTTTTTTTATTTTTTGATATAGAGTCTCACTTTGTCACCCTCGGTAAAATGCTGTGGCATCACAGCTCACAGCACCCTCAAACTCTTGGGTTCAAGCGAGTCTCTTGCCTCAGCCTCTCAAGTAGCTGGGACTATAGGCTATAAAAATGCCTATTTTTTTTAGAGATGGGGGGTCTCACTCTGGTTCAGGCTGGTCTTGAACCTGTGAGCTGAGGTAATCCACCTGCCCCGGCCTCCCGGAGTGCTAGGATTACAGTGGGGAGCCACCTGAACTGTTGATTAACATTAGGGTTGTTTTTATTATGCAGCTATTATGAATAATGCTGCCATGAACACTGGTGTACATGTGTCTGCTTGAGTCCCTGTGTTAAATTCTTATGGGCTCATACCTAGCCCTAGAACTGTTGGATCATATGTGATGATTCTAGGTTTGACTTTTTGAGAAAATGGAGGGTTTTAAGTCCCATCATCAGATAAGTCATATACTTTTTTGCTTGTGGAAAATAGTCTTCAGAGGAGAAAAGGAAGAAGCAGGGTGTACTAGTGTCCTGGGGCTGTCATTATAAGTGACACCAAACTGCATGCTTAAAAAGACAGAAACGTATTCTCTCATGGTTCTAGAGGCGAGAAGTCCAAAATCAAGATTTTGGCAGGCTTGTGCCTTCCCAAAGGCTCCCGTGGAGAATCTGTCCCAGGCCTCTCCCTTAGCTTCTATTGTCACTGGCAACCCTTGGTGTTGTTTGGCTTGCGGCTGCCTTACTCCAGTCTCGCCTCTGTCATCACACCGTGTTCTCCCCGTGTGTCTCTGTGTCTTCACACAGTGTTCTCCCTCTTTGTATCTGTTTTCTCTTCTTATAAGGACGCCAGTCTTACTGGACTAGGACCCACTGTGCTCCAGTAGACCTCATCTTAACTTAGTTACAATAGCAAAGACCTTTTTTCCTGAATAGATCATATTTACTGGTACTGGGGATTAGGATTTCTATGTATCTTTTTGAGGGGCACAAGTCAACCCACAACACAGGGAGACTAGTAAAGACACTACTGAGATAATCTGAAAGAGAGATGATTGTGCTTGAACCAATTAGGAGCTGAGTTGGGAAGGTGAGGGGGAAATCTGTAAAGGAGACTGGACGAGAGGATGTCCATGCAATGAGACTGGATCATTCTGTCAGGAAATGTATCCATACCAGGGAGCAGAGTAATAAGGTGATGACTAGATGAGAGCATAAGAACAGATGAATGTTTAGCGGTAGAAATAACACTGTGTATATATATTCTCATGGGAAGGATTCAGTATAGAAAGAAAAAAATGATTATCCAAGAAAGAAAGAAAGGAGACACACATTTTCTCTGCATACAACCAAACATAAAATGTACACGTGATTGAGGAGCAAGATGGTATCAAGAAAGATGGTCCAAATAGTTTTCTCTGGATTCAGGAGTTCACGTGACTTTTACTCCTTGTACTTCTCTGTGTTGCTTTTCATTTTTAAGAAGTGCCTTTATCAAATCTACAAAAACAATGAGGGTTCTATTTTAATAAGCCCAGAGGCAGTGATATCTAATAAGTATCAAAAAACGTCTCTGCAGCATTTGACACTGCAAGTTACAGGAAGAAACCAGTGGACTAAGAGATATGGAAAATCTACAGATGGAAGCTCAAGCAGGGGCCCAAAGAAGGCAAAATAGTACAGACAAAGTGGGGGACTAGTCCTTAAAAGGAGTAGAGACCTGACATCATTGGAGACTTGGGGTGGGAGTGGTAGAAATAGTTGGGGGAAATATACATACATGAGTTAATAGATCAATGGGAAAGGCATTAAGGGAGCTTACATGTAAAGGAGACAAGTTAATCCCTTTCCTTGGGGAAGTGGGGGCCAAGTTGGGTAGGAGGTAAGGGAACAGCGCTGAAGGTCCCTTGTAACTGGAAACTGTTCTCTTGTAAAAAAGTCAATTGGGTGGTGGGAGGGTGACTGGAAAGATCACCTATATAACTGTCTAACAAGGGTACAAGTGAACTTTTCTAGAACTAGAAGATAAATGTTTTGATACAATGACTAAGCAAATGACATGAAATTTATGTTAACCAGCTTGATGAAACTATTTCAAATTGTATATGAAAACAGTACAATGTACCCCATGTTTGCATGAATGTATACAGCAATCAATTAATAAAAAAATAATAAGAAGAAACAGATGCCTGTAAATGCCTCTAACGTCCTGTGTTTTTCTTTATTCCTCGGAATTATTACAGTACAACCCTTGTCCATATACACTTCTCTGCCCTGCATCAAAAGTCTTCACAGATCCTATTTTAAAGTATGCTGAGAGTTAGTCTTCCAAAAGAGACTTGGATTGTAATAAGAATGAACATGATAAAGCCTTATGATGAAATTCAGTGTATCAGCCAGACACTTGTTAAAGTCTTGAGGCATGGACCCCCTTGTGGCTATTGAAATCATGTCATTGAGATGTCATTTATCGTATTGGGGCTAAATGGACATAAAATATAGAATATTTTATTTAATATTAGTATATTACGAAGGCATATATTTACTGTGTATTAAAAAGAAATCTTCATCTGAAAATAAGCAAAAGAACCCCAGAAATTCAGCAAAATTCTACGTAGGATTAAAATTCTAGACAGTTCATGAAATCGATTTTGCAATGCTTCTGATGGGGTTATTTTTAATTTATGAAAAAGTTAGGTGCATATTTGGAATCAGTTCGCTGTGTCCTCTGTTAATGGTATTCTAAATACATTACTTTCTTTGAGAGTGTTGGCAGTCAGCAAATATTTAATGAGTATATTTGAGTTGCACACTCAGCAGTGAAGAAAAATATTCAGTTTTCAATCACTAAGTGATCATGTTCTCTTTATAACAACAATTCCAATATTATCTTTCAGTGGTCTCCTATAGACAAAGGCATGATGTATTTGTCACTAACATAAAACTTGAGTAAATGTGTTCAGATATAATCTGAATAACACATTATGTCAATCTACATATAAAAAATATAACTTTGCCTTTCAGTTGGTATTATATAATAAGATAATGCCACACTGATACATTTTCCCATTGCTTTTGAAAAAAACAAATAATTACATGCTTCCTAAATCATTATATCTCAGTAAGAACTATAATATAGAACTGACATTACATTCCTTATCAATCACCATAAAATAAAGCCATTTGTTGTGCATCCCCATGTATTTTAGGAAATAAATTACTTTTTTGAGACTAACTCTTTCAATATCTTCTATTTTCTTGGTTTATTAAAAGGGTTAACATAATTTGATTTTGATATGCAAGTTTACCAGAGTAAACTATAGGGATTTTTCATTCTAGTTAGTTTGTAGTTTTATGTTGTAGAAAATTCATTCTGAAAATAGAGCAGAAAAAGGCATGTGTATTTGAAATGCCATCAGAATTGTCTTTGAGATTTGATGATCACTTCATTTAATGATCACTTCAGTGATGTATTTAAACAGGTCAACTGTCTTTGTAAAGAGAATTTTTTTTTATGTTTGCTATTTTAATATGGAGGAAATCAAGATAAGGATTGTTTTATCCCAATACTCAGATTTTTTATACATCAGGATTAAATAATATTTCTTTAGAAGTAGCGTAATGCAAAAGGGTATGTCTACTATCTTACCCTGATATTTTATGAAAACTCAAAGCTAACCTCACACAAAGAGCTTTAAGGATTAAAAAATCTCAGACCCTCAAATAAAAGACCTCTTTTCCAGTTGTAGAATGGTTTCCTGTCAGTGTTATATATATAATGTATTTATATATATATATGTTATATATAATGTATTTATATTTTTTTAAAGGTCAGAGTGTTTTTGATTTCCGGAAGTTAGTACCATGGCTAGAGAACATGAACATTGAGGAACATGGCTTATCATTGTCAGCCCACCTGCTAAGGCAGGACAGCAGGCCTGCAAAGCAGTGGCGAACAGGGCTGGGATGGGATTACTTTTATAAAAATTTAGCATTTACTAGGAATGCTCAAGAAAATATATTCTCTTTGAATGCTAGAGAAAACTATTTTGAACTCATTTCCTGTAACTCTGTACATTTTTTTTTTATGGTGAAGTGATATTTTATGGATAAAATATAGATTCTGGTTATGGATATAAAGTAAATGTAGTAGTTGGTTAATCAATTATTTAAGTAAATAAATAGATTCAATAGGAGGCCCAAATGGGTTTGAAAAGAATATACTTTGGAAGCTTCTTACCTGAGTTATGTTGAAGTCCAGCATCATAATGGAAGTACTAAATATAGAAAATGAAAATGTAATTTGTTGAAAGTGTTGACTAACTTAGAGCATGTGTCTTGGATGAAAAGTCATTAACTTAAAGAGTTTATGTTAGATGTCAGAAGATGCGGTTTCTAGGGAGAGGTGGCTAAGAGTTTCCCAGGATTTTTTAAAGACATGGTATTGTAAGTGATGCAATGTATTTTTTTCTTCAATTGTACCCCTTTGGTTCCATTCTTTCTATAGAGTGGACTCACATCCTTACACCTTGCAGCCCAGGAAGATAAAGTGAATGTTGCAGAGATTCTCACCAAGCATGGGGCGGACCGGGATGCTCACACGAAGGTAAAGCAAATCACTGTCAAGACCGTGACAGATCATGGCTTGGGCAACAGATCATGGCTAGCCCCAATTTGGGTCACCCTATGTCCAGGTCCTCCTCCCTCCATAAAAGTCCATTCTAAAGTATAAACTCCTGCTCACGCATCTATAGTTGCTTTCCATCTCCTTTTGGAATCAAGTCCAAATGGACAATATGGTATTAGGACAATCACATGAAGACTGCGGCTTTGCAGGCTCAAGTCGAATCTTTCCTTTGTTGATTTAGCTCGTCTGGTTGACTTGCCGTTTTCTCCCTGCACTTGCTTGCCTTCATGCCTTGGCCTGGAAATGGGTTTTTCGACTTTATGCCATTAAATTCTTACCCAGTCTTTAAGCCACTGTAGTTACATCTTTCTTCTATCTCTTCCTGAACTTACCAGAATCAATCTCTCTTCACTATCTTCAGATTGGATTATTTGTGTCTCTCTTAGTTTTTTGTCAGATTAAGTTACAGATGTGTCTGATCTCTGTGGCTGGTATTAAGTTCCTCGTGGCCAGGAATATAAATATAATTTGCTAAATAATATTTCTACACTTAAGTTGAATTTCTGCCCATCCTACAAAACTGAACACTCTGACCTAGTTTACTAACGACTACAATAGTGAAAGTTCTACTTTATTTATTAAGTTGTCATTTATTATTATTATTTACAGCTTGGTTACACTCCTTTAATTGTGGCTTGTCACTATGGAAATGTGAAAATGGTCAACTTTCTTCTGAAGCAGGGAGCAAATGTTAATGCAAAAACCAAGGTAAAATACTTGTAGTCATTTTCATTTTCTAATAGCAAATCAAGACAGTAAATGACTCGCAGAGTTTTCCAGATAGTACCTAATGAACTTGTAATGTTTCTTTCTAGCTTTGTACTGAATTGTGAGCTATTACTTATTTAAAAACCATATCACTGGCTTGGTGCCGATAGCTCAAGTGGTTAGGGCACCAGCCACATACACTGGAGATGACGGTTCGAATCCAGCGAGGGCCCACCATACAACAATGACAACTACAACTTAAAAATACTCAGGCATTATGGCGGATCCCTGCAGTCCCAGCTATGTGGGAGGCTGAGGCAAGGGAATCAAGATTTTGAGGTTGCTGTGAGGCCATGGCATTCTACCCAGGGTGACAGCTTGAGACTCTATCTTGAAAAAAAAACAAAAATCACTTTACCCTTGCCATGATTTTATGTTTTCTTAACCAGAGTGCATTAAAGGCCTATTGGTCAGTTCTGTGTGTGCCTTGATCCAACACTGCATGTATTCAGCTTTCAAAATTCAACAAATTTTTCATACTTCCTTAACTATGAAAAATTATGTTCTTATTGCTGAATAAAACTTTTCAAAAAGTACAGATAATTTTGCTTGCTTTTTCGGGATTATGTTACTATCACTAACTAGCAAATTGCCCAGTACATTAGTCCTCAACACCCTATATATTTCCCTAGGCATAAAAATAAATGTTGGCTAAAAAAATAAAAAATAAATAGCATTTTCTATAACCAAAAAGATCCAGTAATGTGGACACTTTACTAGTTTACCAGAGCTACAAGTGCATTATTTTATTTTTCCTTTTTTTTTTTTAGTTCTTCTAAACTAATTTTGAAGAGGCTATTTAGTTTGTTGTAACAACCTTTGACAGCCATGTAGGGTGGCTTCAGAACTACTTCTACTATAAAGTTATGTTGATGTAACAATTCACTGAGGGATACAACCAATCCTGCTCCAACCTCATGATGTTCTGGCAGATTTCCTTATTTCAGGGCCTTGCCCTCCTCCACCGACCCCTCATCCTCTTATGAGGAAATACACAGGCAACCTAGACTGTGTGCCTTTCATTCTTACTGAACTCTGCCACGTTGGGAACATCACGTGGTTGTGCTCAGTGAGCCAATAACGTGTAAGGCCTGTGAAGGAAGTTCTCAGGAATAATGGAGAGCTGACCTGATCCCACAGGTAATATCTGAAGTATCCCATTCAGCAAAGCAAGGTTGGAACATGACTCAGTACACTCAGATTGGTTCAAGGTGAAGAGAAAGAAGTACTATGACTATGGCTATTATGCATAATATAACTTGCAGCTCCTGGTGCTTAGGTTCAAAGAAAATTTGTTTGCATTTTTTTTAAAGTTCATATAGTAGAAATTTCTAATTATAGCTATGGGAGTGGGCTCAAGTCAGTGCGTGTGGGCACATTCAGGAGTTTTCAAAGATATCACTCACGATGTGCTAATTACAAATATATAGCAATTTTATGAGTCAGTCTTCCTTTTTATGTTCTCTTGGAAGCAGAAACAAAATCATTTCTATACATAACAATTTATAAGCTAATTTAAAACAAAATTAATTTTAAATTATAAATATGAATAATACTATTAGCATTCAAGATTCAAATTTGTAATCTTCCTCCAGCAAGAAGAGCTGCTGCCTAGTTTCTGGCCAAGTCTTGAGTTCTCATGACATTGTACTTTGACACTTATTTAAAAGCACTAATGTTAATTCTCAGTTATTAGCCCCTAACATCATTTTTGCTGAGCCAGCTCACATGTAAGTATTTCAGGAAAGGTATTCTTGTTGGAACCCAAATATTATCTTGAAATGCAAAATGTAACAAACAATCACAGGTTAGTAGACCTTGGAAATGTTTATCATATTTTTTTGTCTAGTGTTGGATTGTTAAATTGGTTATAATATTTAGCAGGCAAACACTGTATTACCTAGAGAGTATTACTGACTTCCCTGCAGTTTGATGTTCATCAAATGATCATTTGATTTATAGAAAAATCTGATTTTAACATTTTAGTTTTATTTTTATGTGAACTATGTAGAGCTTTTACTGTAATATTTGGAGCGACATATCTTCAGAGACATAGATAGATGCATACCTTGAAAGGCAGCCTTCCAGTCAACCCTTTGGAAGATTTTACATATGAAATGTTATTTCTAGAGGAAAATTTACATTTTCCTTCTCACAACTCATGTATAACCATAGTTACTAAGAATTGGCTCATTGTTTTGAAAAAATAAACCTAACAATTAACTTTACTTCTTGAACATTCATGACTTGGCATGCAAGATTTGGAAAAGTGAACTTATTTTGTGGAACTCTTAGTTGCTTAAAATTAGAATGAAACCCTGTCATGACAGCTTGAGGCAAACCAGACTTGGTTAATTATATGTCAAACTTGTGAAAAGGGTTCAGAAGTATAGCATATCTAAGGAATTTCTTTATAAAATATACTGCAAAGATTAGAGAGCTCTTCATGGAAGGGAAACAAAAACCCTACCATAATCTTTGCTAGAATTATCGAGGCTAAAAAAGAAAATATTTTCACAGACAACTTACTGTATCCTTCACCTAACTTGAAATTGTGGCTTTTTTATTTTACAAATGAGAAAACTGGGGTTTAGAGTGTTTTGGGGACTTGTGAATAGTTGGTAGAACAGGTGGGTCTCTAGAGCTTCTAGCTTGTGACAGTGGATTAAAGATTCAGCCACACTTTCATGCAAAAACTTTCAAGAAGTATTGTCATTTCTCAGAGATTTCAGGTGAAAGTTAGGTTAAGCCAGTCCTGGGGGACATTTTTCTGGTCATGGTGTCCACTGGGGGCTCTATATGTGTACTGTGATCTATGGAGGGCAAGACTTATATATATATATATATTTATAGGTAATTTATATTTACTTATATTATATATTTTAATATATTATTTATTATATAATTTAATGTTTGTGCCAAGTTATTTAGTACCTAGTATATGGTTACGAGATGCTTGTTGAATGAATGAACTTGATTGATACTGGAGAGAAGTAAATTCAGTTGATAAGACATAAACGTAATGGAAAGGAAGAAATTTTAGAAGAAAAAGCACATACTGTGTGCTCCTCCAATGCCCCTGGATTACCTGATTTGAGAACAGATTCCCTGTAATAGCTATAGTTTTCTCATACTCCCTGTAATTGATTTATATTTCCAGGTTTCCTGGGGTCATTCCTTTGTAAAGATATATATATATATCCTATATATATATATAGTGTGGCAGAGATGGGGATGTGCCAGACTTGGGGACACTCAGAGGCAAATGGACCCTCATACTTATGAGTACATTCCTAAGTACAGAAATGCCACAGTGGATGTATAGAAAGAATAATGTGGTGCCCACATATATAGATAGATGTACCACATAGACAAGTTACGCAGATATGCATCTTGGCCATGAGGCAACAGTGACCTTGACTAAAAGGGGCATTATGCTACATGTACACTACTCTTATCAGCGTAGGGTATAAGTGGGCCACTCAAACTCAGAGACTAGGACAATTGGATCTGAAATATATAGATAAAATTTTATTAGGGGTGGGGCAAGTACATTTTTAAGGAGTAGTTCTGATAGCCATTGGTTGTTGTGGTCTTCTACACAGCAGCTGACTCTGGAATGATTATGGAGAAATTGATAAACTTGGTTGTTTCATCATATCTGAAATGAGGAGAAAGATATTCATTTACATTATCATTTGTTCATTGCTTATTAAGTCAGCCATTATTTATGAAACACCTACTCCGAGTCAAGTACCCTCATTTTCAGAATGGTGATGAAGAGGCAATAACTACCAGGTCCAGTGCCTGGATGAAATGAATGCATCATGAGTGGTCACTGTTACTGTTTCCTTGGACTTCCAAGGATTCAAATGCAATCTGTGATGATGGGACCAACCTGTATTACACCTACCACCCTCCAGGGTTCTGAGCAAGACTGGCCACATGCTAACCTTACTAGCAATTCCCCCACAAGTCAGGGCTTACAGAGCTTCCACCTGCATGGAAGTTTAGACCAACCAGAATGCCCCAAATCTCGTAAAGACTTTTTCTTTATCGAGGGGAAGCCACACAGCTTCCAGCGAAGGCTTCTACTCTCTTAAATGCAGGCATGTCCTTGTCTTTGACCAAAGCTGTTCTCGGAAAAGAATGTAAGACTTAGTGAGATTTACTTTCTTTGTGTAAGAATCCCTAAATCTAAAGCCAAAGGGTAATTATAGGAAAGTGGGGTGGTGCCTGTGGCTCAAGGAGTAGGGCACTGGCCCCGTATACTGGAGATGGCAGGTTCAAACCCCGCCCTGGCCAAAAACTGCAACAACAACAACAAAAGATTATCTTCTATCTAAAATACAATGTTAAAAAAAATTATAGGAAAGTGATGTGAACACACAGTGGTTTGTATGATCCTCTGAAGTCTTCAGCTACAAAATTTACCCTCCCTGGATTCTCAGGGAAGAAATCATGGCCATAATACCCTTTCTCATTAAAACCTCCTCTCAGCATACCCGGTTTTAAATGCTAATTGGTTAAAATAGTTATAGTTAGCATTTGGAGCCCGTTAAACTTGTTGCAGAAACTCAGAAACTAGTCTCTTCTCTATTTAGTAGACCATAAGGTGTGAGGGAGTGTTTGCTGCTGAGAAATGGGTCGCTGGTAATCTCGGGCTCCAAATTAACAAAGCATTAGTGATGATTTTGTTGTAAATAAGACTCAGAAGTTCAAAATGAAGGCTAATCTAATTTTCCTCTCCCTCTGCCCGTCGCCACTGTTGTCCACAGAATGGCTACACGCCTTTGCACCAGGCCGCGCAGCAGGGGCACACGCACATCATCAACGTCCTGCTCCAGCATGGGGCCAAGCCCAACGCCACCACCGCGGTAAGGCAGCGGTGGCTTGTCCCCCACCACGCTTCCTTCTTCTTCTCTTGCCCCTTGGCCTCTTGTCTGAGCTGAGTTCAGAAACATCGGTCTTAAATAAGCCCCGGACTCTGGAAAGCCCCAGATTTGGGGAAAGCCTTTTCAGAAGTCAGCGTGACTTCCCCGGGACTGCTTGCCCGGAGGAAAGCGGTTGGCCTGACTCAGTTGGCTCTCTCTAGAGAGCGGGCCCTCCTGCTTGGGGATTGCTGGAACGTGCTCTGCTTACAGCTGGCTCTCAGATGTGGGCAAGAAATCAAACCACTCCCTCCCCGCCTGCTTAAGCAGCCTCGGTGAAGGGTGCTGCTGGCTTAGACAAAGCTCCTTGGGTTGTGGAGCCATTGAAATGTAAACTAAGCCTTGCAATTAAACAAACCAGGATCCCCCAGTGGCCTGGGATTGCAGCCTGCTTGCTTGCTCATGTCACTTTGGTGCGTAGTGAGCATCTGCACGGCTGTAGCTAAGTATGTTACTGTGCCCCTCACGGTAACATCTTACCTGCAGCGGATGGCCTGACCTCTGATGAGGAGGAATAAGTGTGTGTCTGGTACTTGCAAAAAGTTTTTGGAGGCATCAAGAGGTTCTTTCCTAAGCACAAACAGAAGAGATTTGACAACCTTAGGGTTAAAGCGTCAAGTGCTTCTTAGTAAAAAGAGCAGGCAGATGCAAGCTTGTTGTGTTACCATGGTGACCTGGGCTATAGTCTAAAGAAGTTACAAAGACAGATTTAGACGTAATGGTAAAAACTAGTGATTTTCCTAAGCTGTGCCTTGTTTTGGAAAGAAATGCTGGCTCATGCAGAGCCGCGGGTGATCTCATTGGCTCACATCTCCGTCCTCCCTCTCATTTCTCACTCTCTTTCTCTCACTCTGTCTTCAGAATGGCAACACGGCCTTGGCGATTGCTAAGCGTCTGGGCTACATCTCCGTGGTTGACACTCTGAAGGTTGTCACTGAGGAGGTGACCACCACCACCACGGTGAGTACCAGTGACGGGTCAGTGTCTGCGCGGCGCTCTCGGCTCTCCAGCCACATCCATGTACAATAGTTTTTCATCCACCAACGGCTTAGAACTTTTAGTTTTGAACTTTTTGCTGAATGGATTGTAGGATATACATAGACGTGTGCAGAAATACATGAATTTTCACGATGAATTCGGGGGGTTTAGCTGCTTTTACTCAATGTTAATCTATACAAAATGTTTGAATAGTTTTATAGGCTTTAGTTCCTCTTTGGCTGCTTTTTTCTGGCTCCTCTGACCTTTTTCTTTAGTTGCGTGTGACATCTGCTGCTGGCAAAGTGGTAACACACTCCCCACTGCAAACTTCTTATCCTAGCCAGGTCAGGCCAGCTTCTGGAAAGCCCCGGATCCTTCTAAAGCTGTGCTCGCTCACGTGTGTGGCCAAATGTGCAGCCGGTTGGAGCAATTCCTACTGAACTCTGCACCTTATTCCTGATTATTATTTTTTATTCAAAAAAAGACCTGTATTGCTTAGTAGGTAAACCATGAGTGTACCATGAAAGAGTATATATTTAAGTTTTCACTGTTCTGAATACAAGCCTTGGTTCTTTAGGAGAGATTATCATCATCACTGTGTTTGCTATAGAGTCTATGAGAGTAAAGATGCTGATAATAGTGACTCCTAAAGCTCCGGGATCATTCAGTGGGAACAAAAGCTTAACGCAGGCCTCCTGAGAGGGGTGGGTGGGTGGGGGTTCTGGCTGAAAGTGGAAATGCTATTATATTTGCATTAATTCACTTATTAACTTTTTATATAAAGCAGGAACTCTAAGAACAACGGCTGTTTCATTTTTCTTTGTAAAGTAGAAAAGTAGAACAACAGTAAAAGATTTGATGTCCTTCAGAGGCAGTAAGACCGCAGATCAACCAATGAAGAATTCTGAATGAGGTTCTAGCTAGGAATGGTGCACACCGAGTTGGAGACCACATGGTTCTTTTGATAGATATGAGGAAAAAGAAAGGAATTTTGTTTCTTTAGGCTGACAGTAAGTCTCTGTTGACATAAGTGGAAGTGATGGAATATGGTTGGTTTAATTTAAGTGCAATTTAAAATAGAGTGGAGTATGATTTATTAATGACCCACAGGACACAGGCGGAATTTAGATGGGAGAGAATAGTACTGCTTGTTTCCTCAAGCAGAATTTTAAAACCTTTGGCCAGTATGCCACAACATTTTTAAAGATTTAAAGTACAGCTTTAATAAATTATATAAGAGAAAAGTCTTCTCACTGTCTAGCACCATGCTTGTAGGTCCCTGTATGGCTGAATATTAATGGCTTTTTCTTATAATATAATTTCCTATTCAACTGGCATCTTTAAAACAATGTGTACATCATAATAAATGAAGCCTTTCCACTAGGCAAGATGGGCCCAGCACGTCTATTCTTAGAAATCAACTTTTCTCTCAACTTTTCTGCGCTCTTTTTAGTCCTATAGGTGCATTGCACTTTTACGAAGTTACCAGTAGATGGCGGGCTTTTGCCTCTTGCTATCTGGGACCCGCTTTTTTCCATGCGTTTCTTTAACTAACTCTTTCCTTCATTATTTATCAGATATAAAACGTGTGCTGAGTTTTGTGCTGAGTATTACAGAGCCATCAGTGGTTAAACCATTATTCCTCCTCATGACTTAATTATAGTGGGAATGGAGAATGGGACTTGGGCTTTCTAAAAAAATACATTTACATTTATCTTTTGCATTAGCAAAACTGTGGAACTTGTACAATTTCAAAGAGATGTCAGGTTCATAAATACTACTCAAAAGGAATGACTTTAAACATAAAGATCTATATTTAAAAAGAATAGCAATTAGCTATTTGTAAGAGAGAATTCTGCGCTTAGAATTCAAGTTTTTAGGTGAAAAGTCAATAAAAAAATATAAAGCATAACAGCATTTCTATCTTTGGTGAAGACAGTAAGAAATCATTATCGCATTAACTAAATACATACCCTTTTAGCTGAAGAGGTAGCTTTAATGGTATATGTTTTAATGCTTTTTTTTCTTTACTGTGTGCTTCACTTTAAATTGGCTTCTCTTATAATTGTAAGGGTGTTTTGTGAAATGGCATTTGGGAGTAAGGATTAAAAATTTGGACTTATTCACATCATTATGGGAGTCTGCTTACATTTGCATTTCTCTTTGGGAAGAGATTTTTAATCATTTCTTTTTCACATAATCTATTATACATTTTTTTATAACAGTAATTAATATTAAAAAATAAAATTCACACATGTCAACCCTGGAGGTCAGATCTAGGTTTCAAATTTAGGTTGTTAGATTCCAATTTTAGTATATGTGCTGCTGAAGCAAGCACAGGTTGCTGGATTCCAAAGCCAGTGTTCTTAACCACTTTGACATAACCAACCTTGGTTTTACTCAAAGTAGCTTAACAGAAATTTTGTGGAAGAACCCTTTTCACCTAATTTCTTTTTTTTTTTTTTTTTTAATTGTTGGGGATTAGTTGAAGGTACAAGAAACCAGGTAACACTGATTGCATTTGTTAGGTATAGTCCCACTTCTTTTCACCTAATTTCAACCACAAAATAAATCCCATTTAACCAGTGCCCTTTACTGATTTTTATTGAAGCATCATATTCAATATCATTTCCTAAAGTCTTGATTCACTGAAAATAATTTGGAGCTACTAACTGATGATACCAAATAGCCCAAGAGACAACATAATAGTCAGGTAAAACTCATAAAATTAAATTTAATGTTATCACCATCTAAAGGTTAACAACTGAGTTGCAAGGACACAGCTGACACAGTAGTTTCACATCCATTGGCTTCCTGTCCTGGGAAGTCCTTCCTTCCTGTCCTATTTGAGCAGCTATGTGATTTCTTTTGATCAAACGAAGTTTCCTTGGCTATCCCTCCTTTTGAGTTCTTTACCCAAGGTAAGAATAACATCATCGAGTAGAGAGGCAGCAGTTGGTAAAGAAAGAGTCACTGCTGTAGAAATTGCTGAGACATTTTGGAATGGGGGTTTGTTTCCTTAACCTTTGCTGTTCTAGCTTTACTTTGTAAGACACAGCAGGGGATACGAGGCAGTTTAGCATTCTCAGGAGGTTACAATCAGTATATGTTTGCCAGAATGGACGTCAGACTGGTGGGGACACATTTCCAGCAACAGAAGCCATCAAGCCCGATCTACTATTGCAGCTTGGAAGGGCTGTGAGATATGACTCACCCCTCCACTTATTGATCAGACACCATCAGTTATTTTTATTATTTGGGTAATTTTAAAGTGACCATGTCTTATATGCATATATAATCATTGATATGTAGACAATAAATTACTGGATAAATTACTAAAATAAAAATGATATTCTCATTTAAATATTGGGAAATATTTAGTTAAGCAGTTAAGAAACTGTAAATATTCTAAGCCCTAAATCTTATCAGATGTCATGAGTGAATTAAAATGGGAATCAGGGAAAAGGGATAAAGAGAGGTTGTTTAATGGGTACAAAAATACAGTTAGGTAGAAGGAATAACTTTCCTATTTAGGACCACAGTAGGACGACTATAGTTAAAAATTTATTATATTGGCTCGGTGCCTGTGGCTCAAGTGGCTAAGGTGCCACTCACATACACCTAAGGTGGCGGGTTCGAATTCAGCCTGGGCCCGCCAAACAACAATGATGGCTGCAACCAAAAAAATAGCTGGGCGTTGTGGCAGGCGCCTGTGGTCCCAGCAACTTGGGAGGTGGAGGCAGGAGAATCGCTTGAGCCCAGGAGTTGGAGGTTGCTGTGAGCTGTGATGCTGCGGCACTCTACCCAGGGGGACAGCTTGAGGCTCTGTCTCAAAAAATATATATATTACATTAATATATATATTTCAACATAACTAGAGGAGGGGATTTAAAATGTTTCCAGCACAAAGAAATTAGTTGTTTGAGATAAGGAAGATCCTAATTATTCTAATTTGGTCATTACACATTGTATGCTTATATCAAAATATGGCAAGTACTCTATTGATATGAATAACTATTTTATATCCATAAAAATTAAAAATAGGGCTGGATGCAGTGGCTCAGGCCTGTGATCCCAGCACTCTGGGAGGCCAAGGCAGGTGGATCCCTTGAGCTCAGGAGTTCAGGACCAGCCTGAGCCAGAGTGAGACCCCGTCTCTAAAAAAGTGGGAATCATAAAAATGACAATGCAATTAATACTTGCAAAGTCATTTGATACCTTTGGAGATGGAGCCAAGATATTGTCCATGAATATCAATCCATTGATTAGAAGCTAAACTGATGTTTTCACACAAACAATATCAATGCATCCTGTACTATATGTGTGTATATATCCTAAAATGTCTATAGCTGTATAATATTTTATCTGTGTATTATCTTAAAGAGAAATTATCCTGAGCACAGAGAACCTTTTTAAAGTTGGACTATTTTTCAGTCTGTTATAATGGTCTCAACCACATCTACTTGGGTATCATTTTTGGTGACTCACCTTTGTTGAGATGGTCCAAAGCATTTACCTTAGATATTGTAGAAAAATTGTTTTTATATAATATTTAATTTAATTATCTAAGTTATATTAATACGTACGATCGGTATAAGTAGGTTTGGGAACAATAACAAGTTTAACCTGTAAGTCCAGTGATGGGAGTGGTGGGCGGGAGTTCCCAGGGTGGTATGGGGGCCAGGATCACTCACTGTGCTGAGGCGGTGTGGTGAAGGTATAGTATGAAGGAAATTGTTAACTGGCAGGAGTGCTTGGCTAAGTGAGGGATAGTTAAACATACTTTTTCTTTTGCAAAAGAACAAATATTATTCACTATAAAACAGCATGTGTAATTTATAAATATTATTCAACATTTATAAAACATCCGGCTTTATTTTCTACATTTTTTTCCATATCATGAAAAATGATAAAAACTCCTAATTAAGTCTTCCTTCTGTCTATCATATTCTATTTGTTTCACCATATTATGAGATTTAATTACATATTACTAAACTTATGTATAGTGTACTGCTCATTTTAAGTTTTAAAGTGGTTTCTAATCTTGACCACAGCACCTTAGATTGTATAGCAGAAGGAGATGCCCGGGATCATTTAATTAATAGTCTTGTATTCAGATCCAGTTGCATAAAAGCATATTTATGTTTTAATAATCAAGTTTTCAATGGTACTTTGTTTAAAAAGAAAAGAAAAAATATGTATTCATTTTTTCTTACTCATGAGTAGGAAGACTTTTTGTCATTTAGTCAACAAATATTGACTGGGTGCAGCAGCGGCTCACACCCGTAATCCCAGCACTCTGGGAGGCCCAGGCGGGTGGATTGCCTGAGCTCACAGGTTTGACTCCAGCTGGAGCAAGAGCGAGACCCTGTCTCTAAAAATAGCCAGGCATTGTGATGGATGCCTGTAGTCCCAGCTGCTTGGGAGGCTGAGGCAAGAGAATTGCTTGAGCCCAAGAGTTTGAGATTGCTGTGAGCTATGATGCCAGGGCACTCTACCAAGGGTGACATAGTGAATCTGTCTCAAAAACCAAAACCAAATTAAAAAAAATATATTTACTGATGTTTTTCTAAGGGTCAAATGCCACAACCTAGTATACATGATTTCTATATTTACTCCATTGCATATCTTCTATACAGAAAAAGATCCACAACCAGTGTAAACATAGTGTGTAACTTTTTCTGTTGCCACATGGATTTGCTTATAAGGACTCTGATAGCATTCTGGGACCAAACTAAAGCATCAGTTATTTCCATCCTCACAAGTACAAAGAAAATAAAGTCCTGTTATTGCCATCAGAAAACAGAAACTGAGACTACCAGGCAATATAACTGAATCACTTGAGAAGTATCTCCATCAATTATTTTCAAACAGAGAAGCATCCTCTTATGAAAATGTTGACTATAAAGGGCAAATGCTCACAAATATTTCTGGAAAAAAAGGACTTTTTGGTATAGGGTAATATGGTAAACATTCTTTCCCATTGTTGAATCCTTTTATTTGCCCTTAAATACTTCGAAAGTTTCACGAAAAGTTCAAAAGGATATCATAGTAGGGTGGTCTCCATCTTATACTAATATCGTAAAGGCAAATCATTTTCCACAATTTGTATACTTTCCATGATACAGGAAAATGAATCTCAAATTGAGCTGCCCAATACGCCCACCTGAGGAACTTAAAAAAAACAAAAAAACAAAAAACCCTGGGTTTTACCCTGTTCTTAAAATTTTAATTTAATTGGTCTGTGATGAGACCTAAGCAACAATGTTTTAAAAAATTCCTAGAATAATTCTAATATACTAGAATTATATCTCAGCTAGAGCTGAACACCACTGGTGTAGAATAATAGATTATAATTTACTGTGCTGAATTTATAAATTAAAATTGACAATATGAAAATAATAAGGAAATGGTACACATGGTATTGTCGTCTTTTTGAGTTTCTCACGCAGCACGTAATGGCCAAGTGCGTGCTCTTCTCCGGATCTGTGGCTGGGCGCCTTTGCCTTTAACGGAGCATTTAGTTTTCTTTCAGTGAGGAAGAAACAACAGAATTATTTAAACTTCCCTAGAAACTCATAGGCAGGCAGAATTTGCTACCCTGTTCTCTGACTGTGTCACCGTGTAAATGACGTGAGGCTTTCTTTCCATTCTCTATTTCTTTTTGTCTTTTTAACTGAAACTCCACCCCAAAGAAAATCTATTTATTCATGGGGATTTTTTTAAATTTCAAAATATTACAGGGACACAAATGTTTTTGTTTACACTGCTGGCTTTTGTAAGGCTTGAAGGAGGGCTATAATGAAATGCATTTCTTTGCATAATTTTTCATCTGACTATATTTTGGGTTCTGTAGAAACGATCTTCTTCTTCAGTGACTCCCACTCCCACATGGGAGGCGGAAAGCAGACATGGCCACAGAGCTGTGTGTGGGGTGGCGCACAAGAGGCCCTGGGAGCACATAGCCGCAAATAAACAGTGTTAAACAAAGAAGTGCACTGGGGAGGGGCAGGGACTGTTTCCCTGAGGGAGTCACATTGAATATGAGCCAAGAAAAGAGGGGCAGGAGGATTTCTGGTAGATGGAAGAATATGGGGAAGATCTCAGAAGTGGGAGAGAAATGACCGGTCCAGGAAATAAAAGCAGGTTCACGTGGTTGTTAACAGGGAGTGAGGGATGAAACCTCACTCCTTCTCCCTCTCCTCTTTCTCTATATGTCGAGGGCTCTTCTGACCAGGTCATCCACCTTTGTGCTGAAGAAATGGGCAGCCACTGGAAGGCTCCTGACATATCACATTAGGACGCTCACGCTTAACACACAGGTCTTACACGCATGCAGTGTCGGGTCATAATTCCCCAGTTGAATTTAAGTAGTAGACCAGTTGAATTTCTTTGTAAACAAAGTTCTCTACTGTTTTTGGAAGGAAAAAGAATTGGTGATAAGGTCATTACAGACATTCAAACAGATCTTTAATACTTATGTGGCGAAGCTTAAAAAGTTAGACAACCTTTGTATTGTACTTTGGTGGCTTTTGTTGAAGATTATACTCTTACTTCAAGGCATTAGTTTTTTAAAGGTATCCAGTGCCAATTGCTGCTCTCACTGCATTTTCAATAGAGAAACTGGAGGTCGGAATTGAGACTCAATAGTCTTTAGGTGATATTTAAAGTCATGAGATTTTTTATTTTCTTTTTTTTGTACATGTGTCTCCAATTGTACATACTTACGGTTTATGACATGATGTGGATTGGCTAAATAAATAACATATTTATCACCTAACAGACATATCCTCTTTACGTACAGCCATTTTTCAAGTATACAGCACATTGTTAGTGACTGTAGTCATCACTTGTACAATACATCTCTTGAATTTCTTTCTCTTGACTCACTGAAATTTTGTATCCTTTGATCAACACCTCTCCAATGCTCCTCGTACTCCATCTCCAGCACCTGGTAACCACCATTCTACCCTCTGCTTTCATGAGTTTGAATTTTTAGATTCCATGTATAAGTGAGATCAAGCACTATTTGTCTTTCTGTGCCTGGCTCATGTCCATTATCATTTTAATCACTGTGGTATGCAGTCAGCACTCAGGATGGTTCTTGACTGCATGGATGACTAAGAAACTTAAAACCTCTTCGTTTTTAACATGAATTTAATACTGAATTACAACAATAATAACGATGCTAGCTAATGTTTCTTGAGTACTAACATGCAAGTATTGTTCTTAGAGCCCTTGAATGCATTACATCATTTCACCTTCATATCCACTTTATGAAGGGCTGTTCTATCCTTTTTTGTGATTGAAGAAATTGAGACAAAGAGAGGTTAGGGGGCTTTCTAGGCCCTCAGAGCTATATAAGTGACAAATTCAGAATTCGAAGCTGGGCATCCTGACTCAGATTCTTATCTCTCAACCTTACACTGTACCTCAGGAGTGAAAGCCAGTGGATGTGATGGCTGTGTAGTGTTATCATGCAAGGAACATAAGCCACGCACTAGAACTCTATCCCAGTGAAGTATTATCATAAACCAGGTTGAGCTCCTACTGTTCGTCCTCTGATCCCAGCAGAGATGCGTGTCCCCTTTTCTGCTCAGACAGTTTATGTCTTTATTTTGTTTACAGCTTCTTTTCGACTGGCTTTCTTTCTTTATAATAAGTTGCATATGTTCCTGGCTTCTTTTTAAAACTTTTCTGGAGGCATGGCTTAGTTCATTTTCAGGGAAGCCCTGAGAACATTAATCTGCTGTGTTGATATGTATGACTAATTATTAATGTCATGGCTAAGGAATTTATTTTTTTAAATAAGAACTCAAAACAATGAACTGTCACTCGTACAATTTCACTGGAGTAAATGATCATTTATCTTCAGAAAGAACAAATGAGTTTTCATGAAAGAGGGTAAGTTTCCAAAATATACATGTGGAAAAGATGGAACGTTGAGGGCCTGCGGGCTGGCTTCCTGGGGTGTGATTCTTCTCGTCTTTTATTTGATTTTGTCTTTAACCTGAGCATTAATGATTTTTATTTTTCCAGACTATCACAGAAAAACACAAACTAAATGTTCCTGAGACGATGACTGAGGTTCTTGATGTTTCCGATGAAGAAGGTAAGACTTCTTATTCAGTACTCCGTGACAACTGTCACATTCTGACCCAAGGGCAAATCCTCCTTTTTATCAGGGAGGGAAACTGGAGCTGTGGATAACAAAATCTTAACATTTAAACTGATTCCTTCACCTTTGTTTCAGAACATTTACTTTTGCAGGAGAGGCAGGGGCTGGAAGAGAGGCTCTGATTCATGTATTTTCTCCTGGAGTTACCCACGATGTCTATTAAATAACAGGGCTGGATAAGGGGAAAGAAACTGGAAAATAGTTGCCTGCTCATACAATTACTATGAAAATGTATTTTACTTATGTTAAAAAATATTTCTTTATTCAAATAACCTTGAAGACCTTAAAGTTTACTCCATCAATGAGTGTCCTTTATTAATGGAGAAATTTCAATTGAGAAACTTCTGTGTTTTGAATGGTTCACATGTGAAAAAAAAACGTTTTAAATCCAGAAGAAAATAGCCTTAGGATAGGTTAAAAATAATATAACAGCAATTAGTACAAATCCAACATAGGAGTGTAATTCTTTAAGTCAGAAAATGTGCCCCTTAGAGTTTTAGAGGTGATAATAAATTATGTAAGGCAGGGGATTTCAAAGTCCTGAGACTTTTCTAGGAGAACTAGGGCCTGCCAGGGGTAGGGTAGGGCATTGTGCTAGAGTCAGAGATCCGGCCACTAGGGTTTCTGGCTCCTGACCTCTATTTCGTCTAAAGTTGTAGACTTTTCTTCACTTTGTGTTTTGAATTTCCATGTAATACTCCACAGAAACAAAAAATTTGCTGCGAATAAATCATGATAGCAGCATATAAAATATTCAACTAAGTTTGAGGTGTGCAAGTTTTGGTCAAATGAACTTGACTGGAAAAATTTTGCCATAAAGGATTGTCATAGGTCTATTAACTAATTGCTTTTGCGGAGAAATATTAAGGGTATTTTTTAGGTTAAGGTAAAATCATAAGATAAAACTTCACATTAAGATAGTCTTCTTTGGAATACATTTGTTAAATTGCCTATTGGCAATAGGCAGTGAGTCGTCTCAGCTTTTATAAGAATTTATGATAAGAATGAACAGATGCTGGGTCAGTGTATTATTATGTATAAATCAAAAGATGTTGTGAATGCCAGCAGATTCAAGTATTATAATTTTGGGTTCTGTCCTAATACTTACCAACTAATTTTCAGCATTCCCATCTATATACCATATTTTGTTTTATGGAACCATATGTCTTATCTTTCACTTGTGTGTTGAACAGCTTTTAAACAGTTTGGTGACCACTTTGTGGATGGGGAAGCACTTAGTGATTCAGGTACCGTTAGAGGAAATTGTTGGAGTGAAAGTTTTTCTTTGCTTTTGCTTCTTTTAACTGGATAGCAGCAAACTGCTTAATATTTAAATCTGTGTTCCTAGTACTAATCTGTTTCTTTTGAACTAGTTTGTGTAATGTGAGTGGAATTGTATACATATGCATTTGAATGCATGGATTTTATTAACTCTGAAATTTAAGGCCATGACTTTTCCTCTAAATTTATATTCTAAGAAAAGATATTAGCTGTGGAAAATACTTATACAGTGTACATCAGATAACATAATTATGTTAATAGATCTCAATAATAGTTGCAAAATCATTAGTAGAATGTCTCTTGTGGTGGGAGTGTTGTTTTCCATTTTTAGAAATAGCCCAAAACTTAATATTTTTATTTCTCAGATGAAAATTCAAGTTGAATAATTTTTATGTGAATAATCATTTGAATATTGTTAAGTAACTTTTTCATGCAAATGATTAGTATAAATGAAGTTGGCTCATTGACATTGCCAATCTTTTTATATTTTGTGCCATTAAAATGTTTTTATGGAACCTGCTATTATCTACTTGGACATAGGCAACAACGTGTGTTTGGTAGGTAATAGCCAATTAGCCAATCCCTGTATTCTTTACAGAATCTATTATTTTAATGGCACTAACAGCACATCAATACCCCAACTGAGTATTCAAACTAAGTATAGATGGCCTTTCAGGCTAACTTGCTATAAACAGTTATCAATATCCACTCGTGAATCCAATTACCAAAGAGTAAATGTATGGAAAGTTCTCTACTCACACAAATAGGAGCTGAAGATTTTAATCCAAAATATGGTATTAAAACAGATGCTTACCCTTTATCCTGCCTTGACTTGGGCAAGGAAATAGTCATACTGCATGCCTATGTAGGTAATTTATGGAGAGACACATGTTGGCAGGGGATGGGGAAAGAAGATGAGTTCTGTTTCAGACATGCTAAATCTGCGATGTTCATTAGGAAATCCAGGAGAAGCCCAGAAGGCTATTTAAATATGGAACCCCAGTTTGTTAGAGAGGCCTGGGATGATACAAATTTGTGTTTAGTTAGTAAACAGTGGTGCTTGACGTCCACATGGTAATGTATGAAATAAGAAGAAAGAGCACATGGGCAACAGAAACATCTAAGGGAAGTAAAGAGTGGGAAGAAAGACTTGAAGATGGTGGGAAGATCAGGAGAGATTTGTAGCTGAGAAATTAAGGACAGTCGTTATCCCAAGAAGTCACCTCTTGGCTACTGATTAACTGCTAAAATTAGCAAGCATCTGTTTAATAGGTATGTCTGTGAAGGAAAAGGAGTCAGAGTATAAAATAAGGGCTAAGAGTTGGGGGAAGAAGTTACTGTATTTCAAGGATGGCAGAAGTATGGGTGTCTTATCTGTGGAAGGGGAAAGACTTCAATAAAGTCTTCTATAAAGGAGAGGAAGCTACAGATGAAGGGCCTAGTGGAGAAAGCTTCTAAGAAAATGGGCAGCAATGAAGATCTGGAGGCAGAGATGGGCTAGCTGTAATAAGCAAGAATCTCTTCCCCTACCAACAGAGGCAAGAATATGATCATTATATTTTGGGGGCACATTAAACATCTTTAAAGCTTTGAACCATATGTAGAATTTTCTAGTGATGGACCATCTTGGGTAATTTTTTTCCCTTAAACTGATTTTTTACATTCTGCTAATTTCTACCGGCAGTCACTTTGTATCACTCCCTGCTGATAAGTGCTACCAAACAGCAGGCTTTCATACACAAGTGTCTTGGAGAGAAACTGTTTGTATGTAGCACTGGCAAGATTCGTCTTGAGATAGGTGCCTTTCCAGCTAGTGCCAACACTGGATAATGTTCTAGACACTAGTTCCAACAGTCAGGGAGCTGGCTTCTTTGGACCATTTTTCTCTAAGACATGATCAAAACATCAGGATATATATCCAAGGCTACCTTAGGAGTCTCTAAAACTTTGAAACCTCTCTTTTAGTAGCAATGAAACTTGCGGCCAATTCTTTTTTTTGGGGACAGAGCCTCAAGCTGTCCCCCTGGGTAGAGTGCTGTGGCATCACAGCTCATAGCAACCTCTAACTCCTGGGCTCAAGTGAGTCTCCTGCCTCAGCCTCCCAAGTAGCTGGGACCACAGGCACCCACCACAACACCCGGCTATTTTTTGGTTGCAGCCGTCATTGTTGTTTTGGTGGGCCCAGGCTGGATTTGAACCCGCCGCCTTAGGTGTATGTGGCTGGTGCCTTAGCCACTTGAGCCACAGGCACTGAGCCAACTCGTGGCTTCTTAAGCATCACAAAAACCCCATCAAAGTGAAGAGAAGAGGGAGAATGTAAAAGGCATCCACTATCTCATGAACTCAGCACAATCAACAGTTTTTAAATTGTGCCTTGACTTGTCGTTAGAGTCACAAAAATGTGATATATAGTAGAACCTCTGTAAATTGACCACCCAAGGGACTGTAATGAACTGGTCAACATGTAGCAATGTTAACATAAGGAACCAGACCTACGGTACAGATACATACAGGTGGTGTGTGTCTGGCCTATGAAAATTAGGTTACTTAAGGAGACGATCAATGTAGGGGCTGGTCAGCTATGGAGGTTCTACTGTATTTAATTAAAAATATACTCTTAAAATGACTTTCACTCAATGTTTTAACAAGATTCTGTACACATCTAAGGGGAGGGCCAGGCCCAGGCAGTTCTTCTACATGTTCTACGTGATAAAGCACAGGGCCTGCTCCTCCAGACTTGGAGTCACGTCAGCTAGACCGTCTTCATTTCTCTTATTTTTCGCACCTTCTTCTCTTAGAAGCCTCCTCTTGCTTCTAAGGTAATGACAGGGAAAGATAGAGGGGAGGAATAAGAGGCCTTAAAACGTAGGCCCTATTTTATTAAGGAGTTTTGAAGAATTAGAAAACCCAAGAAATTAAAGTTCACGTTGAGTTGTATTTGTTCCCTGTGACTATCTTGGCTGATGAGCGACTGTAGAAAGAACTGGCAAATAAGGGGAAGCAAGACGAAGTCAAAAACAAATCCGGAGGGACAGGATGCCCCAACCTGGGCAGTACTAGGCATTTGGTGCCAGAAAGCAAAGCTCAACTATCTTAGATTCTTGGAAACCAGGGTAAGTGGGGGAAAGAGAGAAAGAGAGAGCATATTCAAGCCAACTTTGGTTTTTAAATAGTCTTTTTTTGGTCTCTTGCTTAAGGGATCTGTAATACAAACTGGTATTATGCTGGTATTATGTAACAGATCCTACACTCAGCCATTCCCTTTACTTTTTTCATGAATGAGAATAGACTTAGTCTTCCCAAATATTAATAAAACAAAACTCATGGATTTTTTAAAAAATTAATTTAGCCTTGTACCCAAAGAGGACTGCCTGTGTTTTAGTATATCTATAGTGAGAATTCAGCTCAGAAATTTTTTTCTCCCAGAAATAAACAAAAGGGGTGTGTCCCAGTTTAATACTAAAAGAACTATAATCAAGTCATTATTTCTTCTTGGTAAGTACTAAAAATTCAAATATTCCTCTGAGTTTTAGCACTTTGTAATTGTCTGCCTGTGTTCTACATTCTTCTAGTATGCTGTGTTTTATTAATGTTAAGGCTATTTTGTTGATGCATTTCACCATTGGGAGACTGTTTTGTAGTTAATATTACATTCAACAAATGATTCTCCATCTTCCTCTGATTATTTCAAGGTGATGACACAATGACAGGTGATGGGGGAGAATACCTTAGGCCTGAGGATCTAAAAGAACTGGGTGATGACTCCCTACCCAGCAGTCAGTTCCTGGATGGTATGAATTACCTGCGATACAGCTTGGAGGGAGGACGATCTGACAGGTATCACACAAAGCTTATACTTGATGCGGGCCAGAAGCATTGGCAATGCATTTTTATGGTGATAATAACAAAGTAGATGTAGTCATTGAGCACCGAATAGGTAACAACTCTCAGCAGCTACCAAGTTATCTTGTTCCATTCTGTTAACAACTTTAGACAGTACCCATTTTGAAGAAGAGGAAAATGAGGCCTAGAAAAACTAAATAACTTGGTAAAGTCAAATATCTGTGAAGATGGAAAACCATGATAAAAGAGTGCTCTGCCATTAAATGCAATGTTTTTAATCATCCGCCACTTTTTTCTCTGTGGAAACTGAACAAACAGTTTTGTGCTACACTCAGTCCCACCGAGTGGTGTCTATAGACATTTTTAATTCTCTTAATTCTCCACCTGCCTTTTGTCATAATTTATGTGAATAAAAGTATTCTGTGAGGCAGAATTAAAAAGAAACAAGTTCAGAGGAAAACTGTGCCTGAAACTGACTTTTTTATGAAAAAGGAATCAGAATAGAATCCCCAAAGAGCCTGGATGTAAGAAATGATCCAAGCAACATCTGAGGGAGCTGAGCTGTTACAGACAAGTCTGGGGAGGTTTATATAATATTCTGAAATGTATGATTAATGTTGTTTTTTGGTTATTCTTACCTAATACAATTGGTGCTTGTTACTTTTTGAGGAGAGCTAAGTAAGAACATTCTCTAGTGCTCTTCAAAAATATTATGGCTTGTTTAGGTCAAGCTTGTGGCTATCCCTGTAGTGTAATGTCTTTTGCTAATGAACAATCTTGGATGTATGATTTTAAAGTTAGCTATGTTGGAAGTTATTTTATGAATATCTAGCATACTTGGGGTCTATTAAATACTTTAGGGCTGGACACAGTGGCTCGCACCTACTAGCACTCTGGGTGACCAAGGATGGGTGGATTGCTTGAGCTCATGTGTTCAAGATCAGCCAGAGGAGAAGTGAGACCCTGCCTCTACTAGAAATAGAAAAATTGAGGCAAGAGCATCTCTTGAGCCCAAGTTGGAGTTTGCTGTGAGGTATGACACTATGGCATTCTACATAGGGTGACAGCTTGAGACTCTATAAGAAAAAGGAAGGAAGGAAGGAAGGAAGGAAGGAAGGAAGGAAGGAAGGGAGGGAGGGAAGAGTTTAATGAATAATAAATTCTAAGTGGATAATTAGCAAACACAGCTTTAAAAAAAAAGCAATTCATTGTAGATATAGTAAGTGCCTTTCTGTGCCAACCTTTGTAGTAAGTGCTGAAGATACAAACTAAGATATGCCTATAGCTTCATGGGCTAACAGAGTGGGAGAGAGACTAGTGACTAATGCTCACAGAGCGTCACTGGAGCTCTGAGGCCCCAGCTTCCTGCAGGAGATGAAGCCAAACAAACCACGTGAAGAGCAATGAGGGCAAGAAAAGGTGGAGAGGGCATTTATGACCCTAAAAAGGTCATGAGCAGTGGCTCCCAGCATGTGTGAAGAACAGAGTGGTTCTGGAGGGCAAATGTGGAGGATGGAAATGCATCCTTCACATCCAATGGATGTTTTCACCAGTGAGATGAAGGATGAATTTTAGAGGAGCATTGTCAAAAGGCTAAGCTGGGAGGTTGCAACCATCCCAGAGGCTGTTGCAGTAGTATTAGGCGCAGGTGTCCTGAGAGAGCTCAAACACTAACCTTGGTGGCAATCATGGAGAGAATGTCAGAAATGAAAAATTTGAGACCCATCTAGGAGATAAAACTAGTAAGATTGGTGATGGATTTCAAGGGGTGAGAGAAGAAGAGGAGGGAGAATAAATTGACTCCTTGGCTTCAATGAAGTACATAGATAGAGAGTGGTCCTCCAGCTCCAGATACAGAAGGAGGAGCCTCTGGAAGTGGGAGTAGGATGGACTGGACACAGGGTCGGTGTTACTGATATTTAGTTTTGATATGTTGATAGATTTGGATCCTATAATTTGAGATTCTTAAAAGACCTCAAATTTCAATTAAATGTAATATTTATGGCTTTGCACACATTCATAATAGTTTGTGATTAGTCATATTACTGCCAGCCAAAGTGCCTTTATTTTTAGCATGATTGCTTTTATTTAGAATAAGTGCTTAGGCTCGGCGCCTGTGGCTCAAGTGGATAAGGCACCAACCGCATACATCTGAACTGGTGGGTTCAAATCCAGCCCAGGCCTGCCAAACAACAGTGATGGCTGCAACCAAAAAATAGCTGGGCGTTGTTGTGGGCGCCTGTAGTCCCAGCTACTTGGGAGGTGGAGGCAGGAGAAAGGCCTGAGCCCAGGAGTTGGAGGTAGCTGTGAACTGTGATGTCACAGCACTCTACCCAGGGTGACAGCTTGAGGCTCTGTCTCAAAAAAAAAAAAAAAATAAGTGCTTGATTTGGGCCCTTTGCCTTCTTTCAAAGTACTTAGGTTGAGAAAGAATTTGGGAGAATATTTTCTATGATACAACATGATGGTTTGATGCTTCTACTTAAATGAAATGCTTATCAGCATGTAAGGATGGGAACATGAAACAAACCAGACTTGATCCGCTCTCTGCCTTGTCACTAGCATTTTAGAGCACGAGATGTAGTCACAATCCTGAAATTGGAATTATAGCAGTGTCTCATTTCCATGGTTTTCTTGTTTTATTTTTTTAAATTTTGCTTAGGCAATTCAGTATGTTACATTTTTCCAGTGACTCCTTGTCCTCATCATTATTTCTCTGTTTGAATTGCTTTCAATAGCACCATGCCCAGGTAGGTATTAACATAGCATAAAAACATGGCCTTCCTGGATACATCCACATTTCCCTGCTTACTGCTTAATGTGTATGTGTTTGCTGGAGTGCTTATCTTCTAGAATTATGGATTTATTCTCAAATCAGGGTTTTCTGTCATTAAATTGAATAACTATTTTAGCTAGAAAGGGTGATTATATTATTAGAAAGAAAGTCTGCTTTATGCCCCAGCAAGTACTTTGTTTTAACTTTCACAGCTCCACCTTGTGGTTGATAATGTATTAGCATAGCTTCCCTCCAATGACCCTAATAAGCCTATGTGTAGCTGGAGAAGACAGGAAAAAGATTCTGATGCCTAAAATAAACATAGATGTAAACGAATAGAGAAACATACAATTTAATGAACATGAAATAAAAACACAACCAAGTTCATATTAATGAGGCTTTGTGCCCTTTTTATTATTGCTTGTAAATTAAAAATGCTGTTCTTGTTCAATATAAAATACTAGATAACAACGAACCACAGAAACTTCCTCATATTTTGAAGAAAACACATTGAAATTTTTTGGATATTGATTTGTTCAATAGGATTTGCCACACCATTGACTGAATGTCTAATACATATTATATTTTACCCGGATAATAATTATTATATTTTTCAATGAAGTTATACTTTCATACTAACTAACATATCCATGAAGGAATTACTCCATGGTTTATTTTTTTAAGTATAATTAAGAGCCTAACAAAACTCTTGGCACATCCCCTAGCCAAACAGCAAGTAAAACTTTACACTTTTATGATATGTGTTGTTAAAAATGTATTAACTGAATGAACAGTAGGACCTCTGACTTCATGCAAAATTAGGGGTTCAGTTGCATAATATTTAAACTTGTTTGTCATGTCTTAAATCAGGTGGAAACTTTTGGATTCAGAGACCTAAATTGTTCCAGACCTTTTTTGTGCTGGTCGTTACTCTTTTAGAGAGAATAATTGTTCTGCTGTTGGGATACAGGGTGGCCATAACATTCATGGGCAAGTTAAAATAATGTGCAATTTAAAAATTTAAAATTGCACCTGAACTTTACAGCTACCCTGTACTCTAACTATTTTTATTTCTTTTAAGTAGGTTCTATGACATTATGGGGAAAGGGGCAATTAGAAACTATACACATTCATTAAATAACAAATAAGCATTTCAGAAAGCAGTGAACATGTTATGCTAGAATAAAATCCAAAGAGAGATAGAGGAACTTAGGCACATTCATTCTCCCTCCCCTCTCTGTGCAACTTTTCTCACTCTCTGTCTCTATGTTCCATTAACTTTCTCTTTCTACCCTAATCACCTTATTATCACTGTAGGCCATTTTGCCTCTTTTTTTCCTTTCTTCTTCCTCTGTATTTCTTTCCTGTTGGGGTTTTAGAAAAGACAGACTATAACACTGAACTCTCTCTACCCCTCACAGTCCAAAATCAATTGAGATAGACCCAGGTATCAATTAGATGGATGTCAAAATTCCATCAGAATGGGGCTTTACATTCAGAACCAAATGGGTTCTTTAATGCTGCATGACTGAAACAGACTGACTTCTCCACATAGACACTTTCATTCCTTGAGTGTGGCTATTCACACTTGATGCCTTCTTTTAAAGTTTAGACATTGACAATGCTGGCAGCCATATCACTAGTCCTGTACCACAGGCCTTCTTGCTCCTTTTGTACTGCTGATTCAGATAAATCTAGCACTTTAAAGGTGTAAAGTCAGACGTAATCTAGAGCTGTGGATAGAGATTAAGTAATTAACAAATCTAATCCAATAGAAACCACTTGAGGGGAGGGTTTCTCCCTCCCTCTCTAGAAACCCAGAGAGGGGAAGGAGATGGTTGAGCCCATAAACAAGCCGTATCATTTTAAGAAATTGGCCCATCTACCATTTTCCCATTGACCCCATTCAAACCAAAATAAAGGAGAATGGGATTTGACAACTGCTGCCTGGTACACAACAGATCCAAGTGGATCTTATCTTTTTATTATTTTTTTTTTTTGTGGTGGTTTTAAGCAGGAAAATAATTATTCCTTCCACTAATTTAGACAAGCTTTTGCTGACTCTAAGACCATTTTCTCAATAATTAAATACCTGTCCAAGCCTCAATTTCAAGGTCAGATCAAAATTCATCACAGCAGCCTGCAGCCAGGTTATGTAGGACAACATCAAAAGCCAACTGCTGCATGACTGTAAAACCGGCCATGATGTCAGCCGCCTCCAGCTGCTGGGGTTAAATCCTCTGTTGATGAATTTACTAAGGTGTCCAGCTTGTTCCTACCCCAGTTCGCTCAGGAGCCTCAATTTTATGCAGGAGCCTCTATAACATAAAATAGCTAGTTTTCAAGTTTTATTTATATTCATTTTTATCGTGAAGTTTTAGATAGATGCAAACACATAGGATTAGACAATCAACTCCTTTGATTCATGTCACTTACCTTCTAGGACTTGAGAGCTTTTTTTGTTTATTTAGTTTTTTTTTTTTTTTTGTCATAAATCTACCTGCAAAAATAAAAGAGGGGTCCCTGGATCACCTGCCTGAACTATCTACAGAGCAGTGTTTTCCTCAAAGACAGTTGACACCTCATTAAGATAATAGTCCATGACTTAAAAATTAAATGTATTTTCAAAATGAAAATAGTTTCTCCTAACAAGTATGCTAACTTTACAGTCAGTCCATAATTCTATGGTGCTACACTGGCCAAATACTACCTAAAAGTAAATGAAAGTTTGCTTCTGTAAGTATTGTGAAAGGTTGCGTATATTTTTTCCCTCTTATGGGTTTTGAGCTAGCATTTTGAATCCAGATCTTTAATTCTTAGACTAGTATGTATAAAATTAACCTTATTTGAGATATCAGTCAACTTTGCATTTGGTTTTGCAAATTGATTAAGAAGGAACAAAATTGGACTTAGGCAAATGTCAAGTTTTGCCTGTCACATCTGAGTCTATAATTCAGAACTTTGAAATTCAGATTTATCATAAATGTAAAGCACTGATTATCGAGGCCTTCATCCCATTTTGAAGCCAAACCTTATTTTTGGTCAGTGTCCATTGGCAGTTTGTCTTTGTGCTGGCAGATGTGTCTGTGTTCTGGGCTGCTGCTTAGAAACGGGTTCTTGTGCTCTTGCATCTCATCACCACGGCAACCAACACTCCTTGGTGCTTCACTCAGCGCACACAGTTCATGCAAAGGGGACAGTGCTCTCGTTTAAAAATAATAGCATTGCTGGAGTTACCAGAGACAAACAAGAGGAACTGCACTTCCGCAGGAAGCATGCATCTGGTCACTGTCCATTTCACGCTGTACCTTCCAGGGGAATGCACCAACATTTAGTCCCTCCCGGGTTAGAGAGCAGGAGACAGAGCCATGGGGAGAAAATCGAAAATAATGGATGAAAATGAAACCTGAGCTTTCATTTTGTTTTTCTCTTTGAGGGTTGTCTACATTCCTCTTTGTTGCAGGGAGATTAACATTTAACACAAATTTAAGCAATCTCTCTTAGAATTATTTCCTATGTGAATTTCTTGCACTGGCAGTAAGTAAACTAGTTGCTGCTTTCAAACACTTCTGGGAAGAAAATGAATCAGATTAGGAGTATCAAATTTTAACTTCTGGATTCCCTTGTGTCCTTGCTATTGAGCGGTAGGAACCTGTGAGAGGATGTGTTAGTTTAGCTGTTGGACAGAGCGGTAGGGCAACGCAGAGACCTGTGTCCCCCTGGAAGTTGCACTCTTAGCTAATAGCACGCTTTTTTCACTCTCCTGCTCGGCTCATCATTTTATCCTCCCACACCTACCACTGCTGTTGGTATATGACCATGGCCTCCTGCCAACCTACCAGCCTTCGATCCTTCAGTTCCGATAGGTCTCATACACTGAGCCATGCCTCCTACCTGAGGGACAGTGCCATGATTGACGACTCCGTTGTGATCCCCAGTCACCAGGTAAGTGACTTTTTGGCCTTCATCTCTCTGCTTTCTGGAGAACGTTATAATTACTCAATGCCAGTAATGTCCTAAGAAAGATTGTATTCTAAAAGAAAAACCATTCTTGATTTAGTTGACAAACTAGGATAAGCTAGTTTTCCTAAAACATGAAGAACATTCTGTACATTTTCTTAAATAACAGCTTTTCTGGAAAAAAAAAAATAGAATGCTTGTTTCTTCATCTAGACCAAGTTCTTCTGTGGGGAGCGTATGAGGGCTGTCCAGAAAGTATCCAGCCATGTATGTCTCTATTTTTCATGTGACTGGATGCTTTCTGGACAGCCCTCATAAGTATAAACTAGTTTTGTTTGTTTTTTTTTTTTTAAAATAAAACCGCTATGAAAGGAAGAAGTGAGATAGTGTACATTTAAGGTATGAGATGAGATTTAATATATCTGTAATACTTAAAATTGTTAGCTAGAAGGAGAGGCTTAAAGTTTATTCTGGAATATTTTAGTTTTAGTTATGATTTCATCAGTTTGGGGGATTTGGCCTAAGGAAAAAGATGAATACCTATACTCTTCAAAAACAATCATGCTAATGTAATCGTCTATCAGTGATATAATTTAAAAGGGAATGCACTTTAAAACATTCATTTTATAGGCTTTGGTCCTATATTTTTGAATGAAAATTTTTTCAGGTGATACCATTTCCCTGTGATGCTACATTTTAGATTTCATTATACTTTGCTTTCATTGAAGCGAAGTATTTTTATGAAATCCAGTGTTCTTTGTATTTAGGTGTCAACTCTAGCCAAGGAGGCAGAAAGGAATTCTTATCGTCTAAGCTGGGGCACTGAAAACTTAGACAACGTGGCTCTTTCTTCCAGTCCTATTCATTCAGGGTGAGTAAATCAATATTATGTATCCAGATCAAGAGGAAAAAGAGATGGGAGTGAAAATAACAGCTTTGTCCCGGAGCTTTAGCTGGTGGCCAGCTTACAGAGGAGGTGATCTTTTTTAAACTTGCAAATAACATTGCTTTATCCAACATGGACTCTACACAAACAGACCGGCAAAAAAGTGGTGATTTCAGCATTAAAAAAACTGACTATTGTTTTAAAATCACTCGTAGAAGTGCGTCAAACAGCTTGCTATCTAACCGGAAGATACTGGTGGCCTCCCTACCATTCACCTGCTGTCTTTAAGACACCTTGAAAAAAGTGGCTGAATCATTTGATTTCTAGAAAGTTTCCACGTCCCGAGTTTCTATTTATATTTTTGAAAAAAAAAATACCTTTCTCACATGTTAATGTACTTAAAATAATGTTAAGAGGGGTTTGAATCACACAAATATGCAGAGGAGTTTATGTGCTATTTGAAGTAGGGATACAAATTAAGAGGGAAATCTGAATGCAGCCAATCGGGTTGAAGTTGTCTTCTGACACTCATCCAGAGAGTCCATGCATCGCTGCTTAAGTGATGTTGCCTATTTTTATGAGCTCATTAAGTAGTAAGACTTTGAGTCATACTTTCAAATATGCGGTGTTCTTAAGGCATTCAATTGTGTGGAATAAAAATTCCTTTTTTTTTTTTTTTTTTTTTGAGACGGAGCCTCAAGCTATCCCCCTGGGTAGAGTGCCATGACATCACAGCTCATAACAACCTCCAACTCCTGGGCTCAAGCGAGTCTCCTGCCTCCGCCTCCCAAGTAGCTGGGACCACGGGCGCCTGCCACAACGCCCGGCCAGAAAATTGTTCTTTTTTAAGGACAAAGCCCCAAAATCTATTTGACTAATAAAAAATAATAATAATAAAGTAGCAGACTTCAAGTGACCTAACTGAAAGAGGTAGGGCAGAGGTAAGACAAAGCTCTGAAGCAAGTTTGCCTGGCTCCACTCTAGCAGCCACATGATTCTTCTTTGTGCTGCTGTTTTCTCACCTGTGCAATCGAGGTGATAATGCTGTAGAGTTACACAATTATGGACCTGCTCCGTACGGCTGCCACAGGGGTGCCATGGATTAATACGCATGAAGATCTGGTGCCGTGCTCAGCACATGGTAAGCCTAATATGAATGTTAGCTTTTACATTATCTCATTTTGGGACAGATCAAACCTTCTTAAATCCTGAAACCGAAAAATCAATGTTTAAGTGATGGTTGCATATTCTATGAATATACAAAACATCCTTGATATGATATACTCTAAATAGGTGAACTGTATGGGGTGTATATTATATCTTAAGAAATGTTATAAGGGATAACAACAGTGAGAATAAATGTTCCTTTTTCTCATACAAGTTTTCTTCTTTGTCTAATATGAATGCAATGTCTAACATGACATGGTAGATTTCTAGTTCTATAAAGAAAAATCTCATTTCCCTAAATCTGAACTGATACTCGAGATTGGATGATTTTGAACCAACAGTGTTTGAATTTATGAAAATAAAGCAAGGCCTAACAAAATTGTGGAAAGAAATAAAAAAAGGAGAGAAAGACAACATTCTATTTATTTGTAGGTTGCTTTGCAAGGGAGTCAGCCACCATCACTTGCACTTTGACAGAGACTCAAAGGCAGGCAGAAGAAGGGAAAAGTTTTATAGTAAAAATCAGAAAGGGAAAAGCTTTAGGTATTGATGGGGTTCAGGACATCTGCCCTCAAATATAGCCCTTTGGCTTTTAAGGAAACAGCAGAAGCGGGTCATAAAACCTAGAAGGTCACTCTTACCATCCTTTCACCCTTTTTCCCTGAAGCAGCCCATAGGACCCTCATTCAAGAGGTGTCTCCAGAGGAAAGGAACATCCTTATCTCTGAAGACTCAGGGACAGAGAAAAATGAACAAAGAGACCTTGCTAAGTTCCCCTCACTTTTTTATTAGATCGTACCACCCTCGTCCAATCTCCAGGACTATCCACCACTTCATTAAACCTAAGCACATAAAAATATGTGTTTACCTTTTTGGGGAGGTTTTAACTTATTTGTGAAGGTTCTTATGTCACATAAAACTTACATTAAATAAATCTGTATATTTTTCTCTTATTAATCTGTCTTTTGTTAACAGGATCTCGGCCATAAACCTAGCAAAGGGAGGAAAAGATATCTCTCTTCCCCTAGGTTATCTCTGATCATAGCCAGCTGGAGGCTATACCTGGAAGCAGGACATCCTTGGGCTGCATACTCAGCTTTCTCTGGTTGACTGTGAGTTGGAAGGGGAGAGAATGAAAATAGGGAAACTGGCAGTCATTTGCTGGTTCTGATTGTTCTGGGCCAATGGCTGTGGAGATTAGGATTTAGCTTCCTGGATTGAAGTCTGTAGAGCTTATAGGTCAGAGCTCTGCTGGCATAGATGGTTTGGCAACTGTCTATTTATATACTGTCTCTCAAAATAGATCACAGGTTTATCTAAGGATTTCTAGACAAATTCTATAAAAAATATGGATGCTCTTACCTCAATTCTTTAATTGCAAAGCTTTCTCTAGTTCCTTAGAATAATGATAAGAGTTAAGAAAGGTATTGACAGGCTGGGAAGGGTGGGTCGCATCTGTAATCCTAACACTTTGCGAGGCAGGAGGATTGCTTGAGCTCAGCAGTTCAAGACCAGCCTGAGCAAGAGCAAGACCTTGTCTCTACTAAAAATAGATAACTTAGCCCAGCATTATGAGGCTGAGGCAGGAGGTTTGCTTGAACCCAGGAGTTTGAGGTTGCTGTGAACTAGGCTGATGCCCCTGGGCACTCTAGCCTGGGCAGCAAAGTGAGATTCTTACTTAAAAAAAAAAAAAAAAAAAAAAAAAAAAAGAAGAAGAAGAAAAAGAAAGAAAGAAAGAAAGAAAGAAAGAAAGAAAGAAAGATATTCCCAAGGGGCAGGGAATAGTATAGAAAAAGGGAGAAGTAAGAACATCAGCTACTCTGCCAGACTGAGTGTTGTGAAGGTTTTTTCTTTGACTTCAAATTGCTCCAGGTGGCCCCAATCTTCCTTTTTCCTTTTTCTCCTTCCTGGACTTTGTGGTTGATGCTCACAGAAACCTCCAGAAACTTGAGCCAGGAAATGGACTTGATGGTCTTTAAGGATGTGGCTATGAAATTCACTTAGAAGGAGGAGGCTTTGCTGGCTCCTGCTCAAAGAAGCCCCTACAGAGATGTGATGCTGGAGAAACGCTGCAGGACCCTGGGCTTCTGTAGATAGTGAGAGTCAACTTAAAACCCGTGAGTCAATTGCCCAGCAGAATATTGATGGAAAAAAAATTCCAACAAACAGGAAATAGCAAGAACAACAAGGAATGACTCCTGGTTCTCTATATAAGGAGAAAACTGGGAATATGTCATTCAGTTTAAACACAGAACAAGAAGAGACATTTGAGAAGCTATAAAGTGGGTAGCCTTTATAAATGCAATGAATGTAATCAATGTGGAGAAACTTTCAGCCATTTTCCAAATCTTAGTGTGCTGAAGAGAAGCTATATTAAAGCGAAATCCTATGCATGCAGTATTCTCTTAAGAATCATCAGATTTTACCTGGATGCAAATTCTATCATTATATGGAATAGGAACATTACTACTGTTCCTCATATTTAAGGACTTCTGTTAAGCAGTCACAGTGGAGAGGAATGCTATAAATGCATTTCTAAGAATTTGGAGAAGTTGTTGGTGTTCCTCATTCTTTAGGAGACATGTCAGAGGATGCATTGGAAAAGTTCAGCATATGAGTTAATTAAGAATGTGGGGAAGACGTTAGTCTTTATATGCAACAGACAGACTTTGAGATGTCCCCCAAGGGATTCCTCCTCTTGGTGTTTATATCTTTGAGTCATTCCCTCTCTTGAGTTTGGGATGACCTAATGATTTGCTTTTAACAAATAGTATAAAACAGAGGTGATGGATATCACTTCTAGGACTTAGCTACATAAGAGTGTGACTTCTGTCTTGCTAGGAAACCCTTTTCTTGCTTTGATGAAACAGTCTTCTATGTTGTAAAGCCCTGTTGGCAACGAACTGGGGGCTGCTTCTATTCAACAGCTATCAGAGAACTAAATCCTACCAACAGCCACTGTGAGTTTATACGTGGATCCTTCCTCAGTTGAGCTTGCGGATGAGATCCTAGCCCTCTGATATCTTGATGGTGGCCTATTAGAGATACTAAGTCATGCCCAGACTCTTGATCCAAAGAAATTGTAAGATGCTAAACATGTGTTGGTTTAAGTTAATAAGTTTGTGCTCATTTATTAAGTGGCAATACATAACTAACACATAATCCTTCACTTAATATTTAAGGACTCATAGTGGAGAGAAGCCCTGTGAATGTAAACATTGGGGGAAATGCCTTTAAGGAGTTTTCAAAAGTTTACATATGAGAACATACACTGGAGATAAACTATCCAAACATAAGGAGTGTGGCTAAGATTTTGCTTGTCCCATATACTTTGAGACGTGTGAAAATTTGCACTAGAGAAAACGCATGCAGCAAAGTCTTCACTAATTTCTTACATCTTATTGTACATATGAGAAGTCACACTACAGATAAACCATATGAATATAGGGGTATGAATGTAGAGAATTTGAGTCCATCTACAAGTCATTTCTAATTCTTATGCAACATGTGAGATCACAGCCTATGGGGAGACCCTATAAATATGATAAATGTAGGAGAGTCTTTATTTGTCCCGTATCCCTAGGACATACATGAAAACTCTATTGGATCAGAAGTCTTCATGCACAGCATTTCACTTATTGTTCACAATAAAATATGAAGAGGAAAAACTCTTATAAAAGAAAATCCTTTTAAATATGGATTTAACTCATCCTGAAAAAAATTGATCTATAGCTCATCAATTTTTACTTTTTATATCCTAATATGAAGAATAAGGTTATAAATATCCCTTTAAGAACCTTTTCAGCAGTAGCATATAAATATTGGTATACAGTGTTTTGATTTTATTTGGGTTATGTAGAGATTATTTTAAAAAGTCTTTTGGACTTCGGATGATTTCAAGTTTATTTTGTTTCATTATGTCATGTTTTGTTTTGTTTTTTTTATATTATGAAGAAAATAAAAATTCACTGTAGAATATATATGTTTAACTTTGAAATACAAAATCAGATTCACTGTGCATCCCCCATTGTTAATATTTTGGCATATTATTTTCAGCCTTCTTTCTGTCCAAAATGAAAGGTTTTAAATGCGGGGAAAGTGAAGATAGGGAGAGTTCACTACAAGGGACAGAAAGTCTTTTCATTTATGAGCAAAATAAATTATCCCTTGCAGGTGGTGGTAGTAAGTGGTAACAGAGGGCAGAGACGGAATATGTACAGTGAGACACATGGGTTGTGCTCCTTAGAACATTAAAGAAATCATAAGTTTTTGGTTATGTGAAAGCAGTTTTGAATTTTTAAACTTACTTTAAGACCCAGGATGGAAATATTGTATCATTTTTCTTTCCTGCCATTGTAGTTCCTGGATCAGGATAAAAAACTTAACTACCCCTGTTTAACCCTTCAACTACTGCATTTTGGTCTAGGAAAGTGAAGTCTCAATCCCAAATGTGACATATACAGGTGGCCATAAAGTTTGTGTGCATACACCCTGAATCTGTTGTGTCTCCTTCTTAGCCAGTTAGGGACTCATTCTAGATGCATAGGCGTCTCCATGTTTTATGATTTAAAATAGATTATTTGCTTTTCCAAGTAAAATAATGACAGAAAAATGCTAGTCTGTTGCCAGTTACTATGGTAACCAGGAACAACTTAACTTCTTTTAAATGGGAAATGGACTCTTAACTCTAAGTTTTGGCCTCATTTTCAGAAGCCAAGATGTAGTCATATGCTTTGTAAAGATTCCACTTCTGAATAGTACTGTACGCCGTAAATTGCGTGTGTGTGTGCAATCTGGGCTTGCAGACATCCGCATAAATATTAATCCATAAGAGACACCGATCATAGCTCATTTTTGAACTAAATTACTTTCTGACAGAGAATGTGAAATTAATTGAAATGCAAACAATATCCAAGAGATAGATTTAACACATGGCTTCTCCTTATCATGATATTTTTAAAACTTACAGGAAACAATTCCTTCCCTTAAAGGACTAAAGGATGCTTGATCATTTTGAGTCATGCAAATGCATTTCTTTTAGAGAAAAGAGAACGAACTGTCATTAGTGAGAAGACTGCCAATATTTACCTTATTCTGGGTTGCCTGAACCAGAGGATGAAGGGTGAGGGTGGGTGGGAAGAAGTCAAATCTTTTTAATCAAGAACAAAATAAGCATCAAGAGACAACCTGAAATGTGAGATAAATCTGATAGCCAAGTATGTCATGAACTGTAAATGAACAGGTTGGGTTCAGTAAAGTAATTTGGTTCTTGGAAAATGCACTTTGAAATAGACAGCTTTATAATGTAAAATGATTGAAAGACTTTGAAATTCCAGGCAAAGTCATAAAAATATTCCTGCTTAAAAAAAAAATATTCCTGCTCAAATCTATCATGGCATTTTAAGGAGTGCTGACTCCATAAATTCTGACTTTTATCAACAGCACTTCAATAATGTTCAGAAAATAAACTTCACAGGAAAACCTCGGGTGTTCAATTAGTGTTAAACGTTTTAGGGCAGAAACTGAGATAATGAAATTATGAGGACAACGGCAGCTTAACGTTTTGTGGCTCACAAGAGATTTATGCATTCCAATATAACCTCAAGCTACGCATATGGCATAATAAAAAGGAATGGATTCCTGACAGGGCAGGGAATTTGACTGTACTTGTCTTAATACTAGTTCTTTGTCTTAATGTAAAGCCTAAAAAAATCCCTGCCCCTAACTTATTTTCAGTACAAATTCAGGCTTTACTTCTCTCCAAACCCCCCACTGTTATTACTCAAATGACATTTGAATGGAATACAGCTTCTTTAGAGAGAATCATTTCCTCTTTAGTGCAAATTGCATTAGGCTTACCGGGGCTCCTGTGGGAATTGCTGGTCTAAAAAAAAAAAAGTCAATGGAAAAATGTCTGGCCTCTGTACTAACAAGAGCAAGTGGTCACCCTTGCACAAGTCTCCTAAAATTTCAGCAGGTGGCTATAGCTGAATCAATGGTGGGGGCAGCCCCTAGCTGTCCCCTCACCCTGTGCCCTCATCCTGCTTGTTAGCCCTGGTGTGAAGCGTTCATCTTGGAATGTCCCTGTGGATCTTTCATGATTTTTCTCAAGGCTCATTAGGTGGACTGCTAGAAAAATTACAAAGCCCTCTGAAACACTTCCATGTTTGAGTATCAGAGTGTCCCTTGGTAATCTGCAGAAATTCAAGGACTGCATGCCAAGAGTCTGCCAGTGGGCTTGCTCCTGATGGACATCTCAAACAATTTAATAGATTCTAAAAAGGTAATTTGGAAATGCTGGTTAGCTTTTGCTGGCTAAGTGTATTCTCACAAGGTGAAGGGATATGTCAAGAAGGTAAGGTATTGCCTTGGTTTTAGAAGCTTCCTATTGGGTAGAAATTACCTCTTAATGTCAATGACCTTGTTGAGCTCCATACTTCTTCTTTTGAATGACTGTTACTATGTGAGGTAAAATCCTCATTCATACATTGGTTTGTATAGTTCACCTTGTAACAGGGTTTGGAGTCCTGGAGACCTGGATATAGGTGCGGCCCCACCACCCAGTCTTGGGGATGTTATTTAACTTTTCTGAGCTGTGATGTCCTCTAGAAATGTGGATAGTAGCTACATCAGATGACTGTTAAGAAGATTAAATAAGGTTGTGTATAGAAAGTACTTAGCACGGTTCCTGGCACATAGTAAAAGCTTGATAAATGGCATCTTATTTTGTGAAATACACTTGAAAGGGTAATATTTTCCTCAAAACTGGCAGGTGGCAATTACCTTTGGTGCTACACGTATCGGTAAAACCCTTCACTCTCTCTGGGAAATGAAGGTGGTGCACCTTCACTACCTCTCCTGGGTTCTTTCTTCTGTGAGGTAAGGGGAAGCTTCTCTTTCCCCTAACCCCACCATGAAAGTTTGTTGAAAGATCAACTCACAATTAAGGCAGATTAATAAGAGACAGAGGTTTATTTACCCTGCACATGCAGAGAATCACAGAACAATTATCCAGTATCCCAATGGGGTACAGAAGTTTTTTATACCCTCTTTTTAGAGGGAGGGAAAGATGGAGAATATATGTGATTCTGTTAAGGGGCAACAATAAATGATTGTCCCAGATCTGGTTGCATTCTTGATCTTCTTTCCTGAAACATATTGAGATGACTGGAGGAGGAAAGGAAGTCAAGTGTATTTTTGATGAAACCAGTCTGGCTTATGCAGACAAAAGGACAGTCCCTTCCAAGTCCTATTGAGCTCTAAAGGCTTTTAATTCAAACTATGCTTTATACCAAGGAGTGATACTTTGGGGCAGAATTTCCTAAGTCCTTTACTTCCCAGTAATGAGGCATCTAGGATTCTACCTCTAATGTCAGGCTTTTAGTAAAGGTGGGGAGAGGCATATAGACTTAGAATGACAGATCAGAAAATAATTTAAAGGACCATTCTGCTTCTAGAAATATTAAAAACAATGAAATGGCTGCCATTTATGGAATCCTTGTTATATGTTATGAAACCCAAGTGCGTTGTATTAAATCTCATGTAAGTTTCACAACAACAGATGGGATAGGTTTTACTTCCCCCCATTTTACAGATTAAGAAGCTGAGACATAGAGAAGTTACCAAGTAGCCCATGGAAAACTGCGCACCCAAACCCAGGTCCATATGACAGCCAAACCTATTATCTCAATTATGGTGTAACACTGCCTCATAGCAATCTAGGTAGCTGTTCGCTTCCTTTTGAAATATCTGTAAGGATGAGAGAGACAGCTTCATATGTAGACACCTTTACAATCAAGAAGTTGTGATTTTGAGTTGTGATTTTCCTCCCCATATAGTTCATTTGTTTTGACTGAAAGTCTGTGGAGGTTGTGATAGAGAAAACTTAGTGTGTTCCTGATCATGGCAACTATTTTTAATGATATAAAGTTTAAGCCACCAGTTGGTCTTTTTGTCTACAAGTGAAATTATCCTCAATACTTCATTATATGTACGGAATGTAGGAAAGTATGGAAGTAGTTTCATGGAGGGAAGATGAACAGAGATGGTCCTAAGAGAATAATTTTGATTCAGTCCAGCAGGAGGTGCTCTATTGTCAATATGTATCACCCCTAGGCTGTCCTGATCAGGAACAAGCAGGTGGGTTCTGTTATCTTCAGACCCGTAAGTCATTGGTTAAGGGCTGCTCGTATGGGAACAGAAATCTCCAGGTACTCTGAGCTGTCCACTGCACAAAGCAGGCTCTCTCAGCCTAAGGGATGCAGGCATTGGCTATTGGGAGCTGGTGTGCTTAAAAATGGGAAGACACCTGAGGGGTTAAGGGCTGAGCAGGGACAGTGCCTGCCACTCTCAGTAACGCTGGGGACAGCAAAAGAATTTCTCCCTAGTGTGGGCATTTCACATCCTATTAATACTCCCCAGGGTGTTATTACCTCCTTTCCTCTTAAGTAAAGAGAGAGATCCTTCCTTTATTATAGAAGCAGCAGAGCAGGGTTGTAAGACCATGAGTTTTGTGGCAGAGCCTTTGGGTCATTACCTGGCAATTCCTAACTGTGTGATCTTGGGCAAAGTGCTTAACATCCTGAAACCTCAATCTCCTCATCTCTTGATTAAGGATATAGCACTGACCAATCGCATTGTTCTAAGGATTACTGGGGTGATGTATGTGAGGGGCTTAGTAGGATGTCCGGCACGGAGCACACACACAGGAAATGCTATACTACTAAAATGCTTGCCTTTTCCTCCCCAAACCATCGCAAAGGAAAGCAGATAAAATAGTTCCTTTAAATAATCTCTGACAGTAACAAATTAGGGCACATCATCGAGAGGCAGCATCTGAGTGTCTGTATCAGAAATATATCACCCTACCTGGAAATACTAAGTCACTGTTGGGCAGATGTACATAACTCAATTTTTTTTTTTTTTACTTAAATCACATTAAAATTGATCATTGAGCCCAGGATCAAAAACATTTCCAAAAGGTCACCTGTATTCTTCAATGCTGCAGAACACTTCTCTTTGCAGGCAGGCCGATTCTACAACTCAGGCTGCAGGCATGTAAAGATTCCTGTCATTAGCTAAGTAGCTGCACACTGCCCCATGCCAGGGCCTCCAGTGACCAAGGTCTGTACTCAGCGTCCTCAAACCAGGAGCTGATTTTTCTTTACTGTGATAGAGCACGGCTGTCAAGGCTGCTTACAAAGTGTTTTCTAATTTGAAAATAACAGCATGACCTTGTAATTTTTAGTAGTCTTATTGGTTAGCATCATGTAGAGAAAACACAAATGAAAATGTTATTCTGTAAGTGCTTTCCATGGCTAAAAGCAAGAAGGGAAGGGCTCTGACAGACGATGGCCATCTCAGCGGCTGTTAGCCACAGGATCAAATCTTGACCAGAGGAGCGACGGGCACAGCTTTGAATCTAAAGTACATCCTGGATCCCAACTTAGTCTTTTGAGAATAGATAAGAGGTACTTGCAAGTAATATCTTTGCTTGCAAAGTCAAATTCAAGATTTTTGAGGTGAGAATATGTTCATTTTTGTATTTGCTTTTCATACATATATAAACTCAGAATCTTGCAATGGATGAGTGCATATACCACACATATATGTATGTGTACACACACACGCACACACACTGCTTCTCTTTTTCATTGCATGTTCGTGTTGTCCCTTCCTTCGTACATGCTGACCTTCCTGGGAATTTGTCATATAGGCACATACACATGCACGAATAAGTTCTGCAAAATGGTTCTCATTTTATCATTTCCTCCAAATTGGATAATCAGAATAGTTCCAGGTTCTCATCTCACAAGTTGCTAAAAATTATAATCAAGAAGCCAGAATCACTTCTGGCTCACTGTGGGGTCTCGAATCTTCCTCCGTGAGCACATGTTCCTCTCATTGATGCTAATAAAACGTATGCATGCATGTTACAGGGAGAAAGAGCCCTGTGGTTGTTCTCTCCCACAGACAGATTGAAAGGCTGGACCAAAAACCAAAATATCACTTTACTATTTATTTTTATCACACCAGTTTTTATTAACCAGCTCTCTTATGATGACGTCCAGGCATCTCACCAGCATGATTATGCTGATGGAGAACATGTGTAGCTAATTTCCTACACTCTGATCCATAGGCCGGGCTTGGGAAAGCTGGCGTGTGGGCAAGACTTCTGAGCCTTCCACATCCACAGTGGATGTGGAATTGTAAAAATCAGTTTTAGATTATTCGGCCCACACCAGGATTTGCTCTAACTGATGAGAATCTCAAGGGACTTTTGGCTGGAAACCTGCAAAGATCTTTCTATGTCCTCAAAAAGCCTCTTGTACTTCCACAATCCTGGGAGGAACTGTTTCCAAAAGGTAACTGTAAAATACATTAATTGACCTTTCCTTCTGATTGAATATTTAAAAATTGTTTTTTAGCCCCTCTTTCCTCTCCTCTCAAAACACTGAGGTAACTTTTAAGTAAGCTGGATTTTGTGTAGGAGAAAATTTGATCACCAACACAATCTCAAGGGTATAGATTATTAAATCATTCAACCAATTAAGGAAAATAAATAACTTCTTGATTCACCTCTAAAGTCCCTAAACACTCACATCCTGTAATACTAATATTATTCAAGCTACTAAGGACACTTTGTATATTACTTTTCGAGACAGGCCCTTAACTCACTATGCATAATATGGAAAAAGATTTCTTTATAGTCAGGTGGGAGTTATTTGTATTGCTGTCTCAATGTACGATTAAACATGATTAAAGATATTGCGTTGTAATAAGGTAACCTTGGAAAGTCACCCTGGGGGAAATCCATCGCTGATGGATTCATTTGTTTACTTGGAAATGGATGCAGCTGCTAAGATGGATTCACTGAGTAGAAAATGGAAACAGTGGTCATTCTGGCAGGTGGAGGTCTTTATGGCAAGCTTTGCATTTGTAGCTGGGCTGGAGGGTGGGGAAAGTGGTGGTGTATAGCAACTACCACAGAAAAACTAAGAAATGAGTATAAACAGTAGAGAAGGACCTATGTAGGGAACTGAAGCAATCAGTAGGTTAAGAGCAAGCCCAAGAACCAGAGCTCTCTGGAGCTCAAAGAAGACAGAGGCCATGATGAGCAGGGTAGCAAACAGTTATGGAGGGCTTACTCTGTGCACAGTATCTTGTCCAGGTGTTTTACATCAGCCTGTTTCACTCTTAAAATAACTCTCAGAAGTAGGTGCTATTAGTTATCATACCTTTGCTCCAGCTGAGAAAACTAAGGCATAGAGAAGAACTTGTCCAAGGACACATCACTAGTGACTGGCATAGCAAATTCTGGTACGTTGATTTCAAGACCTTTTTACTACTCTGGTAGGACTTCATTGATTCAAAGTGATAAAACGGCAGCACTAACTTGACCATATAAAGGCTCAAGAAGTAAGTGCTACATGGGGCTTAAAACAGTAAGGCAGAAACAACATCATTTTGTGCCCCCTCGAATCTGCTGTTTTACTCATAGTGTTAAAAGAGAGTCAGCCATGAGGGTGGTGCCTGCGGCTCAAAGGAGTAGGATGCTGGCCCCATATGCCAGGGGTGGCAGGTTCAAACCTAGCCCTGGCCAAAAACTGCAAAAAAAGAGGGTCAGCCATGACGGACCAGGAGGAGAAGTCAGGCTGTCCAGCACAGGGCTTGGTGTTGGTGTGTTCTGGGCCCTATAGCTAGGAAGTGGCACAGCAAGACCCCAGGAGATCTCGGGACTTTGTCTAGAGGGTTTTAGAAAACAGAGATGGAAAAGCATGTCTTGAAGCCTGGAACCAGTGGCCACAGTAAAGAAAGAGGTGATGTGGAGTCCAAATGTGGGTCCCAGAAAGGAAGTTTCCTTTCTCCTTCAAGGGCAAGGAATCAAGGCAAGACTAGGAAAGAGAGCAGCAGATCCAAGCTATACAGTGTTGCCAAGTTCTAGAACCTTTGAACTCTCTTCTTTTTTTCAGGCTACACTGGCTAGGTGGTTTCCTCTTGTTGCATGCTTTAATTCTGTCTTTATACTGACATCTAAAAGATTTATATCACTAGCTTTGATCTTTCCTTTGCTTATGTGATGTCAACTTAAACAAAGTATATAAAGTGAAGCCTCTCAAACTTTCCACATACTAAACTGAACTCTTTTTTTTCTTTTTTCTTTCTTTCTTTCTTTTTTTTATTAAATCATAGCTGTGTACATTAATACAGTCATGGGGTACAGTGTGCTGGTTTTATATACAATTTGGAATATTTCCATCAAGCTGGTTAACATAGCCTTCATGGCATTTTCTTAGTTATTGTGTTAAGACATTTATATTCTACATCTAGAAAGATTCACATGTACCCTTGTAAGATGAACCATAGGTGTCATCCCACCAATCACCCTCCCTCCACCCATCCTCCCCCGTCCCCTCCCCTCCCTCTCCTCTTTCCCCATATTCTTGGGATATAATTGGGTTATAGCTTTCATATGAAAGCTGTAAATTAATTTCAAAGTAGGGCTGAGTACATTGAATACTTTTTCTTCCATTCTTGAGATACTTTGCTAAGAAGAATATGTTCCAGCTCCATCTATGTAAACATGAAGGAGGTAAAGTCTCCATCTTTCTTTAAGGCTGCATAATATTCCATGGTGTACATATACCACAATTTATTGATCCATTTGTGGGTCGATGGGCACTTAGAGAACTAAGAATAGACCTGCCATTTGATCCTACAGTTCCTCTACTAGGTATATATCCAGAAGACCAAAATCACACTACAACAAAGATATTTGTACCAGAATGTTTATTGAAGCCCAATTCATAATTGTTAAATCATGGAAGAAGCTCAAGTGCTCATCAAGCCACGAATGGATCGATAAATTGTGGTATATGTACACCATGGAATATTATGCAGCCTTAAAGAAAGATGGAGACTTTACCTCCTTCATGTTTACATAGATGGAGCTGGAACATATTCTTCTTGCTAAGCATATTCTTAGCATATTCTTGAGAATTGTTCTTCCAATGGAAGAAAAAGTATCCAATGTACTCAGCCCTAGTATGAAACTCTTATAGCCCAAGAATATGGGAAAAGGGGAGCGGGAGGGGAGGGGAGGGGGGAGGATCAGTGGAGAGAGGGTGTTTAGGTGGATCACACCTATGATTGGTTCATCTTACAAGGGAACATATGAATCTTTCTAAATATAGAATCTAAATGTCTTAACACAATAACTAAGAGGATGCCATGAAGTTATGATAAACTGTTTGATGAAAGCATTTCAAATTGTATATGAAACCAGTCCACTATACCCCATGACTGCATTAATGTACATAGCTATGATTTAATAAGAAAAAAAATTAAACTCACTGAGATAAAGAGTAGAATGGTGAAGGGTGGCACCTGTGTCTCAAAGGAGGGGGCGCCAGCCTCATATACCAGAGGTGGTGGGTTCAAACCCAGCCCCAGCCAACAACTGCAAAAAAAAAAAAAAAAAGAGTAGAATGATAGTTACTGGAGTCTGGGAAGAGTAATGGTTAAGTAGGGGAAAAGCAAGGATGATTGAAGAGTACCAAAACCCAATTAGGTAGAAAAAATAAAATCTAGTATTGGGTAGCACAATAAGGAGACTATAGTTCACAATAATTTATTATATATTTAAAAATGCTAAATGAATAGAATTGGAATGTTCCTAACACAAAGAAACAACATATTCTTGAAGTCATGGACCGATACTCCAATTATCTTAATTGGACATTGTTTGCCTATATGAAAACATCACATAAAATGTGTACCCCAGAAATATGTAAGAAATGTAAGAAAACTTACAATTATTTCATAAAAATTATATTTCTCTCATTATGACCATTGGATATCTTTATGTATGTTTAAGAACCATTTTTAGACAATGTATTTTTGCTCATTTTTCCATGGGATTTTCAGGGATTTTCCCTCTATTTTTATAAATTCTTTGCAGTGGTTTGTAATATATATTATTTAACATATTTTCTCCTAAATCATCAATTATTCTTTAACTATTTGGAATAAAATTTTTCCTACATGAGTTCCTTGTAATTTATATAATGAAATATGTATGTCTCATTTTTTTTCTTTTTTTGCCTGTGGATTTTGAATCCTTTTTAGAATAAACTGTTCCTATACTCAGGTTTTCTTATGTTACTTCTATAGTTTCATTTCATACATTCATATTTTTACATTTACATTTCTTTTACATTTTGACTTTATTCTTATTAATAACATAGGAAACAAGTCTGATTTTACTTTTTTACAAATGGCACTATAGTTTTCCCAATGTCATTTCTTAAAATGCCCATCTTCACTCTACTGAATTAATATCCCCCTTTTTCATTTTCTAGTTTTCAAAATATAGTTGGATTAATTTGTTCTCTTTCTATTCTATTTTATTGGTTAGTCTGTCTATTCCTGTGTAAGTTCATATTGTTTCAAGGCAGTCTTTATAGAGACTTTGGGGTTTCCAGTTTTTCATTACCTGTGGAGTTTGTCCCTATCCATTACAATGCTGTATGAGATGATATGCCAGTTGGATAGGGGGAAACTTCAAATCTTGGCAAGGGAGAATATTAAAATTTATCATTTTTGTCAATAAGGCAGCTCTAGTGCCTTCTCTCATCAACCTTTATTATCTGAACCTTATTCTTATCAACATTCTTAAATTGGATTTGAAAGAGTGTCATTTGCCATGTATGATTGTAGTTGAATAAAGCTCTTTCAAAAGAAGGAAGCTAGATATGGTAAATGAAGAAAGTAGTCCTTTCACAATTTGCTGTAATCTTTCCACATTGCAAATTACAGTCTAAAGACTATTGCTCATGGATATTAGGACTTTCATAGAAAACTAGTTCCTGTTTAATGTAGCTAGTGGCAGTCCCAGAAATATAAAGAGGCATAGTTTATCTAGTGGCAATCTGGTTGGAAAGAAGGGTTGGACCCTGCCATTGCATTAGTACAGTTATCACACTGTTCTACTTAATTTTATGATGCTGTCATTTGGGTCAATTGTTTACTTACAGTGGCTGAAGAATGTTAAGGGAGCTCACAGAGTAGGTGGGATTGCTGAGGAGAAGGTTAGTTTCCCTCCACCACCACCCCACATATGGTTTGAGAACTACAAATAAAAATGAGAGGATTTCTTTGGAACTTCAGAAACTTGGAATCAAGGTAAATCAAGGCTACAGCAATAGGTAATATAGCACTGCAATATTTGTTGCTATTAATCACAAGTGAAAATATTTTTGCAGTTCAACTTGACTACCTCGGGACAATTTTGCCACACTGACTATATCTTCTTATTAAACTATCAACTTTTATAAGTCTGTATTCCTTAGGAGGCTTTGGATTGCCAGTGACTGAAAACCAATTCAAACTAGCTTATGCTTAAAGAGAATTTATTGCCAGATATTTCAGGGAAGCCATAACACTTTAGTAATGAAATTCTTGAATTCATTTTGCACAACATCCACTTAGTAGGCAAGGTGGCTGACAGCAGCTCTAGACTTGCGTCCTCCTCGTTTGACAATCACAGTGGAAAATGTTTCTTTATTTTTATGTCCACATGAATTACTGAAAAAAGACTCTGTCATCTGTCTGACCTTGGTTGGCTCATATGCTCACCTCTGGATCCAGCCATGGGCACATGCCAGCTCTGTATCCTGGAAGGTGATTTCCTCAAGGACGAGAAGCTGCCAGATACAAACAGCAGGTCTATTTCATAGACTGGGTCAAACCTGAGTCATCTCTGTGTTTCCCACAGGTGGGGGACCTACCACATTTCCAATCCATGGATGGCAGAGGAACAAAGCAACTTTATGACTAATGAATTTATTAAATATGTAAAGAGACCAAGCTATTTGGCTAAGATGAAACAGGTAAAGTGGAAATAGAATATTGGCAAGTAAGAGAGTAGATGTGAAGAGGAGGGGGAAATCATATAAAAAGTGAAAAATAAGGTAAAATTTGCCTGGCCTGTTATATTTGCATAGAGAATCAATAAAAACCACAGAGGCTTTATTCTTGAGAGCCGCGTACAATTATTGTGACCACATTTAGAGAGCTTTGATAAAGTGCCAGTGAGTTCATCTAGTTCCTTTCCTGACTTACTATTAGGTGTGGCATGTCTGTGACATTGTTACATAGTTGTAGATATTTTCATAGGCAATCCCAGTGGGTTTTGTGAGCATCTGCTAACTATATTTACTAGTGTTTTACATATCAAGATGCTGAAGATAATTAAATTGTAATGTCAAGGTTATTTAACAATTACAAGCAATAAATGGTAGCTAATCCTCTCATCACCAGTCTCCTCACCCACTGCCAGATCAACCACTGACAGAACTCTACCCCTTCCTGCTGATGGAAGAACAAACCAACACTAAGGAGGTAACGCACAGATGGACAGCTGTGCCCTTCTCCACCTGGATAACCATGATTCGCCTCACACACTGCAGGAGCAGGAACACAGGGGGGACACACACACACACACATGCATACACACTGTGTATGACCATCACTAATAATGGAGAGTTTATTGCTGATTTGGAGATTCAAAGGAGTAAGATTTTGTATTGCACAAAATACAGTGTTCTACCATCTTGCTTGTCTCTTCCCTCATCTCTGTCTCTTTCCCTCTTTTCTCTCTCTTACCTTGTAAATGGCTGAATCTATTTTGCTAAAGAAATATCTTCTCCTGAAGACTTGGTACTAGACCTATGTACTCTGAGGCTTAGGTTTATCACTCAAGGGGGTTAATAAAAATATCTCAGTAAAGGAGAGAAATTTACTATAAAAATTCCAGTTCCCAAGCCAAGGGAATACAACATTTATGAATTATAATAAAAATATATTACTTATATTGAGCCAACCATTGTGCTAAGTTTTTGGTAGCCTTATTGTAGTTAATCCTTAGAATATTCCTATTCCATTGATATTATTGCTGTCTTTGTTTCTCAGGTGGCTAAGGTCACACATTAAATGGCAAAGCTGAAATTTAGATTTTAGTTCAGCATAAACCGAATGGCATGATTTTTTTTGTCCAAAGCAGAGAACTTTTTGATATATGTAATGCACAAATTTATGTGTAGAAATCTTCATTTTTATGTAAGATGTGAATTTCTATGCATGCTTTATTTTGCTTCCTATAATATTTTGGTGAAAATGAATAAATGATAAAAGACCTAATCTATCAATATCTTTAATGGTAAAGATAAATATTATCAAAGCACTTTTTACATATATTAACTAATTTAATTATCATCACAGGTCTGGTAGAAAGGCAATTTCTAGTACATTTTACTCAAGGAGAAGAAATGAAGGTACTGGACTTTTTGGCTTCTAAATTCAAGCCTACTGTACTGAGCACGAGGCTAGCTGAAGTTTCTCACTGAAGAGGAGAGATGATCATAAAGTTTGCCAAGGGTTGCATTCACAGGTGCTTGTTAAGATGTCTAGAGGACTTACATGTCTACCTCAATTGGATCAAAAGAACCCAGGAGAGATAAGACTGAGGATGAATCAACCTAAAGACACAATTCTCAAGAGCCAGGGAGAAGGACCAACATTCGGTTCATTCTTTCAGCATTTAAAATGTCCCTTCTAAAGTCCCGTCTCCCTTGTATAAATTATGTAGGTAGTGGAAGACATAAATTCACTTAGTATAACTAATTATGTCCCTAATTTTTTTTTTATCTTGGATTACTTTTGCCTCTTATAATTTTCATTCTCTTTGACTAAGACAACAGCAAAAAAAATTAGGCATAAGTTGTTCAATTTTCTTTCTACCATTTTAAAATATTATGCCCTTGAAAACCCCTCTTTTTTATTTCAGACTGATATGGGGGTACAAATGTTTAGGTTACATTGTCTTCATTTCTAAGGTAAGGTTCAAGTTGTAGTTGAGCCCTTCACCCAGGGGGTATGCTGAATACCCTCACATTGTGCACATCAGGTGAGAACTTGCCAATCACCTTCCCTCCTCCCCTCTTCTCTTTCCCTCCTCCCCCCTCACAAGAATATATTTGTGTTTTTCTTTCATGTAGGTGTGTAATTGTTTATAAATTATATATTGGTTTATATATTATATATTGGTTTCATATTAGTATTGAATACGTTAGATGCCAGTTTTTCCATTCTTCAGATACTTTACTAAGAAGAATGTGTTTTAATTCCATCCAGGTTAATATGAAAGATATAAAGTCTCCATTTTTTTCTTATGGATTAATAGTAAGTACTCCATAGTATCTATATACCACAGTTTGTTAATCCAATCATGAGTTGATGGGCAGTTGGGTTGCTTCCATATCTTCATAATTGTGAATTGAGCTGCACTAACCATTCCAGTGCAAATGTCCTTACAGTAAAGTAAATTTTTTGCTTCTGGGTAATCCCTAGAATGGGATTGCAGCATCAAATGGAAGCTCAACTTTTAGTTCTTTGAGAATTCTCCATACTTTTTCCATAGAGGTTGTATTAGTTTTCAACACCACCAGCAATATGGAAGTTTCCTTTTTCTCCACATCCACACCAGCATCTGAAATATCAGGATTTTGTGATGTGGGCTATTATCACTGGGGTTACATAGTATCTCAACATAGTTTTGATTTACATTTCTCTGAAGATCAGGGATGATGAGCATTTTTTCATGTGAAAACCCCTCTTTTATATTTTTCTCTTTTTTGCCCCAACACAACTGAAATGACTACTATTGCCATTATACTTGTTCCAGAGCTCAGAACTTTGGGACTATAGGAATTTTAATGCTGTTATGCAGTTGTGGGCAACTCTATTCTAGATAAGGAGACTCTTTTTCCCATATACTTTTAAAAATTACAGATTTAGTCCAGGCCCAGGCTGCTCTCTTGTCAGCCAGAGGTGGTAGCAGGTGGCACTGAAGCTTCTGGCGGGAGAATTTCTCACTGGACTGCTCCCTCCACAGGCATGGGCACATTCTGCCACGTTGTCTTCCCTGTGTCATAGTAGCCTGAGTCTTGCTGGAAGGTCCCACTGTCATTTCATTCTCCCTCACCAGGTGTATAGTTTCTCTCTGTGTCAGTGTGTGGAGGGTAGAGGCAATATAAGATTATGCTTCCTGCCATCTTCAGCACATGGTTCCTTGATACAATGTTAAAAACAGATAATATGATTGCCCACCTGATTTTTGTTTTTTCTGAAGCTTGCTCATGTGGATAGCTGTTGAATTTGGTGTTCCTGTGGAGGTTCAATTGCTGGAGGTTTCTATTCAACCATGTGGCTCTCCCCCTTCTCAAGACACACTTCAGTAATTAAGACAGGTAATTAATGGGTATAAAAATAATATAAACTGAATAACAGAACACAGAGAGCATGGGGATTATCTATATTACTTTAATGCATAGTAAATAATACATATTTATTTTATCATTGGAAATTTGTACCCTTTGACCAATATCTTCCTCTTCCTAACACTCCTCAGCCCCCAAAATTCCAGTGCAAATCATAATCTCAAAAAGACACAATGCCAAATACCAAGTGTTTAATTTCCAAAAGATCAAAATCCCTAAAGTTTCTGGTGGGAGGGTTTCTTTAGGGAACTTAGAATCTCTAAAATTCTAAATTCCCCAAATCACCATCCCCCAAATTAATCCTTTCTACTCCTACAATCTCATCTGACATAATGATTTCCCAGTCCTGCTCCCATGTCAATGACAGAAGACGTCAGACACTTTTTGTTGCCGCACCTATCCAGCTGCCCCACCATCAGGTGCTGTCCAGTGTGTTTCCTCCTGTAGCATGGACTTTCACCAACAGGTAGTGCAGGGTGTGTTCTCTGTTTCTCAGCAGGCCATGTGTTTTGATGTAAGCAGATGACCGTGTTTGTATTCACATGGTTGTGCTTGTAGGACAACGGCAGGGAAAATCCATGTGAGTGAAGATGACCTTGCAATGTGGATTTTTAAGGATAGTGAAGTTGAAGGAGAATTCAGTGACAAAAGTGAGCATGAAGAAGCTCTTTAGATATGAAAAAATATTAGTGTCAGTAAACCTGAAGCTAGTGATGAAGAAGAAAGCAACAGACAATAATATGCAGCCTGTGACAAGTAGCTGGAAGGTTATTTGTGATGGTCATGGTGATCTTATAAAGTTCCTGTACTCTGTCACACAACAGGGGCTCACCCTTCCTCAAAGAGTTCAGCCAAAAACCGAACTTGAATATTTCCAACTCTTTTTCTCAGATGATCTTATTGGTGAAATGTGACTGTGACAAATATGTATGTAGCAGAAAAACTACAGAAGGTGGCTCTACTAACAAAATAATCAATGTACCACTCATAAAGGTGTTGTTTGAAGATGCAATTAGTTGACTATTCTACCAAAGACTGGTTAGACCAAACCCTAGTCTTCAAAGATGTTTTCTCTCATCTCTGTTTTTTCTAAATATTTTGGATGCTATATGTAGGGCCTCCTGTTGTAGCTCAAAGGAGAGTGTGTACCCAAGAAAGCAAGGTGACGAATGTTAGTGAGTATATTGACAATAAATGCAGAAAATTTTAGGTACCCGGAAGAAATGTGGCTATAGATGAGAGCAAAGCAGGCTTCAAACGAAGAATACAATTCAAGTGCTATAATCCAATGAAGCCTATAAAGAGGGGACTACAATTTTTTTGCCTGTGTAATTCAGAAAACGGTTATGTGTTTTCTCACATTCCCTATTATGGCCAGACAACAACAGAAAGTCTTATTCATCCTTATTTGCCATTTATGTCTCAAATAGTGATTTGTTTGGCACAAGTTTTGCAAGCACATACGAGCAGTTCAGTCTGTCACATCTACACTGACAAGTTCCACACCAGCCCTCAATTTGCTCAGGAATTGCATAATAGGAAAATACATATAACAGGAACAGTTATGGCTTCTAGGAAGGATTTTCCAAGTGATCTGAAAAAAGAAGAAACTTCAAGAATGTGAATTACATGCCTATCACTGGGGTATGAAAATAATGTGCTGCTCATTCCATGACAAGAGGCTAGTGACAATGCTGAGAACATTCTTTGGCCTTCAAATACATCATTGGTTACTGAAAAAAACAGCCTGTTCAATTTGAAAAAATGATAGTTATTTTAGAACATACAATGTTTATGGGCAGACTGGACAGAGCCAGTCAGGACTGTGGATGTTATGGATTTACAAGGAAGTCTTGCAAATGGTGGAAACAATTATTCTTCTGGCTGATGAAAGCTGCAATTTTGAACAGCTGCATCTTTTACTCATTAGATAAAAAGGAGAGTGGAGAAAAAGTGCAAACACATCTCTCTAACAGGAGAAATCTCATCACTCAGCTTGTGAGCAATGCAAAGAACAGAAATTCAAGAAAGAAAGAAAGACAATCATCTTCTAACACTAGGGAAAGGCTAAATGGGGAGAAGCATCTTATAATTCAAAATAAAAAAAATCAACAAAGGAAGTCATGGTTTGCAGCAGAAGAAATGAGAAAGGTAGAAGGAGAGAAACTATTTTCTACTGTTAGACATGCAAGGGGAAGCCTGGACTGCATCCTGGAAATGGCCGCAAGAAACATCACACTCAAAAAAAATTAGAAACAAAAGTACTTTAATTATTTTGTGTAACCTAAAATAGACAATCAAATCATTAGCTGAGTTCATATTTATGTTTTTCTCTTTTAAAACTGTTGGATAATTATAAGAAATCCACAACATCTTTCCCACCCAAAATAAATAACAGTTGGGGAGCATTTGGGTGGCAGAAAAATTGGATTGGATTGAAATTAAAATCCTGAATGTTGAGATCCTGAAAGTGGAATTCCAGGAAAGGCATTAGTGAATTTTTGGTTGTACACAGGATAGTTATATTATGTTAGGTGAATCTATAACCTTGTCATTGTCTTTATTTGGAAATTAAATATGGTTTCTTTTGAAATTAGATATAGTTTATGGATATGCATCTTGGTGCCGTGTTAGCAAGGGGTGGACCTGTGGATAATTTGGGGTGTCAATATGACTGGAGTAAGGCACACACAGGAAACTAATAAAGTATTACTTTGGATGTGTCCAGGAAAATGTTTCCAGAGGAAATTTGTGTGCAAATCTGAGTGGATGAGGTGGGGAAGATCTGCCCTCGATGTTGGTGAGCACCATTCAATTGGCAGGAGGCCCAAGGAGAGAACAAACACAGCAGACAGCCTGATTTCTCTGTGAAGCAGACTTCTTTCCTGCTGCCTCGGATGTTTTGGACTCCAGGATTTATACCAGGTCCTGAGACTCTTGGACTCAGGGTAAGAGTGACATCATCAGCTTCCTAGTTTTTAACATACAAATGTTAAAACTTCTTCAATAAATGAAGAGAGGCTCTTTGGTACATGTGCATTTGTGAAAGATAAAACTTCTGACTTATGGCTGCTGCGTATGCAGTGGTGACTCCTTGAGGTTTCTGATGGATCTCATCAACAGACATAAGTTGTCTGTCCTAATATTTCACATGCCCACAGTTATGAAGCTGGGCACAGAGTCACCATGTGTGTGATATAAATTTATGTGGATATGGGTCATTATGAAAATTTTGAGATAAAAACTCAAGAAACAGAAAATCTGTGTAGATGAAAGCAAAAGAAGCCATCCCAGCAACACCGATAGCCAAGCAAGTTGTAGCTTGCCCAGCATTGCGCCTGTGTGTGATTTGTGACAGAGTTCTTTATGAGTAGTTTGTTTGCTCATAACTGCTATATCTGTGCTACTGTCATTAGTATACCTGGGTGTTTATGTTTACAAGAATATGTGTATCATTATTGCCTGTTTTGTTACACAAGTGTGCTATGCAGTGTTCTGCCAAGTTTTTATGTGTTTCTCAAATACATCCCTCTTTAAAATGTAAATAAATGAAATAAATGCCTATTAAAATTTTTTATTTTTTTCAAGAATTACACTTTAGCATTTTGATCTTTCAATATTGTGATTTGGAGGATTTTAGACTTTAGGAATTTTGATCTTTTGGCATTTCAACATTTGGGAATTTTAATATTTGCTATTTTATCTTTCACACAAAAGACACAGATCCTTGGCAAGCATCTTTCTACTTTCTATTTCTTGGAGTGGCAATCATTATGGAAATAGCAAATCATTACATTGTATACCTTGAATATCTTTAATTTTTATTTTATAATTAAATATTTTAAAATAAAATATAAAAACTATATGCACTATGGTCACTTATTTGCTACAAATTCAATGGGGAAAGCAGTCAATTAAATAAGTATTGAATACTTGTTACATCTAATGAGCAGTAAATGTATAAAGAATTTGAATAGGCTTGGCGCCTGTGGCTCAAGTGGCTAAGGCACCAGCCACATACACCTAAGGTGGCAGGTTCGAATCCAGCCTGGGCCCGCCAAACAACAATGGCTGCAACCAAAAAAAAAAAAAATAGCCAGGCGTAGTGGTGGGCACCTGTGGTCCTAGCTACTTGGGAGTCGGAGGCAGGAGACTTGCTTGAGCCCAGGAGTTGGAGGTTGTTGTGAGCTTTGATGCCATGGCACTCTACCCAGGGGGATAGCTTGAGGCTCTGTCTGAAAAAAAAAAAAAAAAAAAGAAAGAAAAAAGAATTTGAATAAGCCACAGTCCCTGACCTCTAGGAGATCATATTGTAGATAAATATGAACCCATCAATGACATGTGGGCCATATACCAGTTTTACCTAATAGGCCTCTTGGAAGACATCAGACAGATAAATTTGAAATGATGTATAATATTTTGTCAAAGGCAAAGCTTATCACCTGTATGAGAACAAGCAAATTCAAATTTAGCCCACTTTTACCTAGTGCTAGTCACAAATAATATCTGCTTTACAAGCTTCTCTTCCAGAAAATGTGACTAGCCATCAAACACAAGAATATACCACCAAGCACATGAAAATTTATTTGCTAAAATGAAAAGGTTTAAAATTATATTTATCATAAGCATTAACAATGATTTTCACTTAATGAACTATTTTCCCTATTCATTCAGACCCAGCTTGATAGGCTTTGATTGGTGCATAACTTGGGTTCATGTTACTTTTGGAAGAAGAGCAATGCTGTAGGACTCAACCAGGGCAGAGTAACAGATAGGTACCAGTGGTATTGAAAGCAATTTGCCAAAGTCATAAATTTGACATTAGCAAGATCTGGAGGGCAGATTAGTGAATCATTACTCTGTTGTTTCAGTTTTCAGATGCTGATTTGAAATAATTTTGATTGAATAGTGCCAATGAAAATCAAAATTTACCAGGATATCCTTTCCATTTTTAAATTAAAATACATCGAACAGCTTTTATTTAGCATCTACTGAAACTAAGTTCTCTGTGATGAATGTTAAACAGAGAACTCCACTTAACCTCCAGGACATAATGAGAACCTTTTCTAACCATGTTTCTTTATTCATAAAATAGAAAATTTTTCCAATGCTAAGCTCTTTTTTGATCAATGTCTATATTTCTGGAAAGAAAAAAAATAATGCATATCAATTATTAATCAGATACATAGCAAATATCAAAGAGGGAAAGATCATTTTATTAAAGAAAAACCTAGGTTGAACTTTAGACTACAGTCAAGTCCTAAAGACGTAAACACAACAACATAAACTGGTGACTGACCCAAATATTCTAATTTTTTTTGTCCTTATCACTCCTATCCCTTACTGGGCCTGTTTAACTGAACTGTGGTACTGAAAATTTCTGGATTTTACCTTATCTATTGAAAAGCCAATGAAAGCTAGAAAGAGCACATCAATATCTTTACTTCAATCAGCAACCTTTTTTGATTTATCCAAAGTTCTCAGTTTATTTCCAATGTGGATCTTCTGCAGAATGAAGTCAATTTTTCTTTCTCCCTTTCCACATGCAATCCTATTTTTGGCTGCCACCACTAGGCCCGGGAACTGGACTCTGGGCATTACTGCTACTATTCATGAAAATAATGAATTCTTCATGGCCTGTACTTATTCATGTCACTAGCTCCATGTGTAGACACAATTTACTGAGCAAACACTTTATACTGTGCATATATTAGCTACCAGAAATGCCTGAAAAACTAGTCGATAGGCATTAAGCTCTTCATCAAACAGAAAAAATGTCATATCCTATCAATCTATAGACGTTAGCCATTAGACCTTTTTGACCTTGAGTCAATTTTGTTGAAGATACTTGGAAAGAGAATGTTGATATAAAACAAATGGAGTTTGCTGGAAACAAATATGTACACCCTCAAGGAATCCATAGAAATTGTAGGAAGGATTTTGCATATACTCAGATAGCAGAATTGAGGGTTCAAAGCTATCAAGGTACAGAGAAGGCCTTATCAATATTTAATACACGTATAGAGGTAAGCCACTGGTTTCATGAACAATCTGGAATCAGTAGGGCCCAAGCAAAAGGTGGCCTTATTCTTTTGCATATCTTCCTATGTAGATTTGTTCCCCATCTATCTTCTGTATAAATTTCAAGGTATTCATACCTTTTCCAATAATTCTCAAGGAATAAAAAATCTGGTCCAGTCTAACATCAAATCTTGATGCTCTGATCCAATAGAAAATGTCTTCATTTTTCAACTTGCACCTGCCTTAGGCTTACAAAGCCTGCACTGTGTGGATCAACTCTCCCCACAGTTTCAGGTGAGAGTGGGAGTGCTGGATCCTTTCCCGTGTGGATTTTTGGCATAGACAGGCAACATAGGCAGCGCAGCAAAGAGGCGGATTGCTGGACTGGAATTGTGACCCCAAACCGCGGTATCTGCCAGAGAAAGCAGCATCAGCTGTGGCGGCTAATGGCCGGCGACTGGTGGCCTGAGACGGCAGCAACCAACATCTCCCCCCATGGAGGATTGCTGTTCCCGATTAGTGGGGAGTTTGGGTGTTTTGCAGAGAGTGTGGTGAGGCATGGACTCCCACACAGAATTTGGCGACCAGAAAGGGGAGCCATTTGGACCCCATTTGGAGAGTCAGGGGTCTAGGTGGCTGGACAGAAAAGTGAGGGGAAATGACCTGCTTAGGAAACAGACACACTTTGTAATTTTAGAAAAAGTCTTTGTGGCACCACACTGAAGCAGGGAGCAACAGCAGCAACCAACTCCTCCCCTACGGAGATGGAAAAGTCTTTTGTACTCCGAGCTGAGTCCGCAGGCATCGGCAGTGGCTGGCCCCCCTTGTGGAGGCTGAGGGCTCTTTTGTGCTCCGCCCGGAGTCGGGCATCTGTAGCCGCTGGCAAACCCTACCCCATGGAGGCTGAGGGCTCTTTTGTGTGCCGCGTGGAGTCTGCGGCCATCGGCAGTGACCAGCACCCAACTTGTGGAGGCTGAGGACTCTTTTGTACTCTGCCCTGAATCCATAGACATGGGGGCAAGTAGCCCCTTCCTAACGGAGACTGGAGACTCTTTTGTGCTCAGCACTGAATCCACGGGCATCAGTCCCTTCCCCACAGATTACAATTTCCAGTTCAAGGGGAAACTAGGAGTTGAGTGGACAATCTGGTGAAGAGTGGACTCCTGTGCTGAATTTGGAGGGCAGAGAGGGGTGTCATCTGGAACAGGACAGCCAAGGCTGGGTGGCTAGTCAGGAAGTAGACATATTGTGGAACTGAAGAAATGGCATCTCCATAGCACGGCTTCCTACGGACCAGTTGCTGAGAGGGCATACAGCAGTCTAATAGAGTTTTTTTTTCTTTTTCTTTTTCTCTTTTCTTAATTTTTTTAACATTTTATGATTACCATTTTTTTGTTTGTTTCTTTTTTGTCTGTTTACTTGTTTCTGATTGTCTATGCATCTGTGTACTTGTGTGTCTGATAGTATTTCTGTCTATTTGTTTGTTTGGTGTCAATGTGTTTTGTACTTTGCTAAACATTTTGGTTGGCTATAACTCTAATTTTCACATTCAACAAGAATATGGGGGAACAGGGGATGAGGGCAGACTGGAGCTAGTTTTCATCAAAAACTCTAGTCCAGGGGGAGAGATAATGGCCAGAAAGAACCCAGTGAAGCTGAAGGAGGAGAGCTGAGCTGACAGAAGGAATAGATAAACGCACGTCTTCCCCACACCCTGGCTCCCCAGGTGGGAGGTGGCCTCCCCGCTGCTCCCGCCACCCTCTCCAAGCTGGGCAGCCAGAGACCTGCTGCCTGCTTGCTTGAGGCCCATGCTCCCCCGGTGGCAGGCAGATTCCCCACTGCTCCAGCCACCTTCTCTGGGCACAGAGTGGCCAGAGACCTACTGCCTGTTTGCTTCAGCCCCGCACTCCCCAGGTGGCAGGTGGCATCCCCACTGCTCCTGCCACCCTTGCTGGGTGCCGGGCAGCCAGCCTGCTTGCTTCAGCCCTTTGCTCCCCGGTTGGCAGGGTGATTCCTTGATGCTCCCACCACCCTCTCCAGGTTCTGGGGGGCCAGAGACCTGCTGCTTGCTTGAGCCCCACACTCCCCTGGTGGCAGGCATATTCCCTGATGCTCTGCCACCCTTGCCAGGCCCAGGCTGCCTAAGAACTGTAAGAGGATGGTCAGTTGAGAGGGAACCATACTAGAGCAGCAGTACCTTGAGGTGAAGAGCAGCAGCCACAGCAGTGGAAACAATAAGGCTCACACCCCTGAGGCTTTTCCATACACACATGCCCTAACTCTTTGGAGATTCAGAGGAAGCCAGCATCTTCTCCAATGGCTTCCACTGGAGGAATGGTTCTGGGATGGACCCCAAATGGTGTAAATTCAGCATAGGGCAGAATCAGCAGAAAAACTCAGGTGACATGAATAACCAGAGTAGATCAACTCCCCAAGGAAAAATGGAGAAGATGCAAGGCCCCATCCATAAACAGATGGCTGAGATGTCAGAAATTCAGTTCACAATTTGGATAGCAAATAAGATTAACAGAATGGAAGAAAGGAGGGAATTGGAATTGCAAGAAATTATTCAAAAGATGTCTCAAGAATTCAATGATTTCAAAGATAAAATGACCAAAGATTTTGAAACATTGAGGCAAGAGTTTGCAGCCCTCAAAGATCTGAAAAATACAGTAGAATGCCTCAGTAACAGAATGGAACAGGCAGAAGAAAGGATCTCTGACACTGAAGACAAAGCTTTTGAATATGCTCAAGCACTCAAAGATGAAGAGCAATGGAGAACAAAAACAGATCTTTCTCTCAGAGAGCTCTGGGATAATTCAAAGAAAATTAATATTCACCTTATAGGAATCCCTGAAGGTGACAAAGTTGCTTCACAAAACACAGAGCCTCTTCTCCATGAAATTATGAAAAAGAAATTTCCAGACATGCCAAGAGATTCTGAAACTCAGGTAGCAGAGTGTTTCAGAACCCCAGCATGACTCAACCCGAACAAGACATCCCCAAGGCACATCATAATTAACTTCACTAAAGTTAATATGAAAGAGAAAATTCTGAAAGCAGTTAGATGTGAGAAAACCATAACCTACAAGGGGAAGAGTATTAGAATGACTGCAAATCTCTCTGCTGAAACCTTTCAGGCTAGAAGAGGATGGTCATCAACAAGATAACTTTCAACCCAGGATCCTGTATCCAGCTAAACCGAGTTTCATCTATGATGGAGAAATTAAATACTTTAATGACATTCACGTGTTGAAGAAATTTGTCATAACTAAATCAGCTCTCCAGGAAATTCTCAAACCTATCCTGCATAATGACCAGTGCAATGCTCCACCACAAAAGTAAACTCACTCAGAAACTTTTGATCAAATTCCAGCTTCCACAGTGGCCAAAGGACTGAAAATGTCCACTGGACTTTCAAAAAACTACCCAAAATTTTACCAGGCTTATCAATAATTGCAATCAATGTGAATGGCTTAAATTGTCCTCTAAAGAGGCACAGATTGGCTGATTGGATACAGAAGCTCAGAACTGACGTCTGCTGTATACAAGAATCTCATGTTACCTTAAAAGACAAATATAGACTCAGGGTGAAGGGATGGTCATCTATATTCCAGGCTAATGGAAAGCAGAAAAAAGCAGGTGTTGCAATTTTATTCACAGAAACAATAGGTTTTAAACCAACAAAAGTCACCAAAGATAAAGATGGCCACTTCATATTTCTTAAAGGCAATACTCAATATGATGAGATCTCCATTATCAATATCTATGCACCCAACCAGAATGCACCTCAATTTATAAAAGAGACTCTAACTGGCAGGAGCAACTTGATCTCCCCCAGCTCCATCATAGTGGGAGATTTTAACACTCCTTTGGCAGTGTTATTGGAGGCAGATCCTCCAATAAGAAGCTGAGCAAAGAAACCTTAGGTTTAAATTTAACTATTCAACTTCTGGATTTAGCAGACATCTACAGAACATTTCATCCTAACAAAACTGAATACACCTTTTTCTCATCAGTACATAGATCATACTCCAAAATCAGTCACATCTTAGGTCACAAATCTAACCTCAGCAATTTTAAAGGAATAGAAATTATTCCATGCAACTTCTTGGACCATCATGGAATAAAAGTTGAACTTAAAAACAACAGGAATCTGCAGACTCGTACAAAGACATGGAAGCTAAATAACCATATGCTGATTGACAGATGGGTCAGAGGCAAGGGACTTGAATAGAAACTTCTCTGAAGAAGACAGATGCATGGCCTACAGACATATGAAAAAACGCTCATCATCCCTAATCATCAGAGAAATGCAAATCAAAACTATTTTAAGATATCACCTGACACCAGTAAGATTAACCCATATCACAAAATCCCAAAATCTCAGACGCTGGTGGGGATGTGGAGAAAAGGGAACACTTCTACATTGCTGGTATGAATGCAAACTGATACGTCCCTTTTGGAAAGTCATATGGAGAACACTTAGAGATCTAAATATAGAACTGCCATTTGATCCCATAACTCCTCTGCTAGGTATATATCGAAAAGATCAAAAATCACGCTACAATACAGATATCTGTACCAGAATGTTCATTGCAGCCCAATTCACAATTGCTAGGTCATGGAAGAAGCCTGAGTGCCCATCGACCCATGAATTGATCAATAAATTGTGGTATATGTACACCATGGAATATTATGCAGCCCTAAAGAAAGATGGAGACTTTACCTTCTTTATGTTTACATGGATGGAGCTGGAAAATGTTCTTCTTAGCAAAGTATCTCAAGAATGGAAGAAAAAGTGTCCAATGTACTCAACCCTATTATGAAACTAATTGTTAACTATCATAGGAAAGCTATAATCCAAATGGAGTCCAAGAATAT
>CAUYQV010070179.1:0-23313 GCA_963574575.1 Galagoides demidoff
TAAGGCACCAGCCACATACACCTAAGGTGGCGGGTTCGAATCGAATCCCCAGCCCGGGCCCGCCAAACAACAATGATGGCTGCAACCAAAAAATGGCCAGGCATTGTGGCGGGTGCCTGTGGTCCCAGCTACTTGGGAGGCGGAGGCAGGAGACTCACTTGAGCCCAGGAGTTCGAGGTTGCTATGAGCTGTGATGCCATGGCACTATACCCAGGGGGATAGCTTGAGGCTCCGTCTCAAAAAAAAAAAAAGAATGTCAGTACTGAGACTATTTTATTTATTTATTTTTTATTAAATCCTAGCTGTGTACTTTTTCTTCTTTTTTTTTTATTAGATCATAATTGTGTACATTAATTCTATCATAGGATACAGTGTGTTGCTTCCATATGCAGTTTGGAAAACTCTCATCCAACTGGCTAACGTAGCCATCATGTCTTTCTCATAACTGTTGTGTTAAGACATTTATATTCAACCTTTAGACAAATTCACATGTACCCTAATAGGATAAATTATAGGCGTGATCCCCACAATATCATTCTCTTCATCCATCCTTCCCCCCTTCCCCCCTCCCCTTTCCCTGTAGTCTTAATTGCCTTTTTTTGTAATAAACCATTTTTATTCACTTTTATATATATTTTTAGAGACACTCTTAGTATTACAATGGAGATTACAATTAATATCCTAAAGCTGTACTAATCTAGTTTGAATTGTTAACAACTTTGCTTCAATAGTATTAAAAAAAACTCTGGTCCTATATAGTTCCATCCCCCCTTACATTGTTACTGTCACAAATTACATATTTTAAAATTGTGTGCCCATTAGCATGTATTTATATACATAATCACTGTTTTGTGCATCATATAGAAAATAAAAAGAGTTATAAACAAAAAATACAACAATGGGATTTTTTTTGAAGACATGGTTTCAGTCACCAGTGGTAGAGTACAATGATGTCTTCATAGCTCACTGCAACCTCAAACTCCTGGACTCAAACAAACCTCCTGCCTCAGCCTCCCAAGTAACTGTGACTACTGTGACTAGAGATGCATGCCACCATGCCTGGCTAGTTTTTCTTTCTTTCTTTCTTTCTTTCTTTCTTTTTTTTTTTTTTTGCAGTTTTTGGCTGGGGCTGGGTTTTAACCTGCTACCTTCAGCATATGGGGCCAGCGCCCTACTCCTTGGAGCCACAGGCACCGCCTGTGGCTAGTTTTTCTATATTTTAAAGAGACAAGTCTCCCCCTTTCAACATTTCTCTTACCTTCAGGTAAAGAAAAAGTCATTGGGGGACAGATCAGATGTGTAGGGAGAACACTCCAATAGTTATTTGTTAACTGCTTTAAAATTCCCCTAACAGACAGTGCCATACGACCCAGTGCATTGTTGTGATGCAAAAGCAATGAGTTGCTGGTGAAAATTTCAGGTCATTTTAGTCTAACTTTTCCATGCAGCCTTTTTGGCACTTCCAAGTAGTACATTTGGTTAACAGTTTGTACAGTTGGTAAAAATTAGTAATGAACAATCCCTCTGATATCAAAAAGGTTAGCAAAATCACTCTGACTCTTCATTTGAACTGAGGGAACATTTTTGGTCATGGAGAATTGGCTGACTTCCATTGTACACTTTGATGCTTTGTTTCAGGGTCATATTGTGTACACCATGTTCCATCACCAGTGATAACATGGCCCCAAATATTGTCTTGCTCTTCCAAAAGGTCTTGGCAAACTTTGACTTTCCTTTGCTATTTTGTTCATTGGTGAGCTCTTTTAAAACCATTTTTGCACACACCTTTCTCATGCCAAGATTTCAGTTAAGATTTTCCTATTTCTCTATTGATGTTTAGTTGGTTTGCTATGCTTCTCACAGTCAGCCAAAGATTTAGACTCACAATTTGACTAATTTTTGCACTGTTTTCATTAATTCTGTTCATCACTGGATGCCCTGGTCTCTCTTCATCAGTGATGCTTTCTCTCCCTTCAGAAAAATGCTTACTCTATTTCTATATGGCTGTTTTCTTCATGGCATTATCTCCATAAACTTGGACTAATGTGCCCTGGTTTCACTTCTACTCTTGCCAAGTTTAATAAGAAATTTATAATGTTTGTCTGTTGCTATAATTCAAGCTCTAACATTCTCATGATGGCACAAAAAAACACGCAACAACAATAATAAATGTCACTTAGCAAGACACCACCCGCACATGCTGACACAAACATGGCTGTGAAACACTAATAAACCAAGGTTATAAAACTGTATTGAGCTGTTTGTACAGTGCTGCCAATATAATCACACAGTGCCAAGTTTGCAAACTTACCTGTTAGATCTTGTATACACAGTGGAACACTATACAGCCTTTAAAAAGGAAGGAAAGTCTATCTTCTGTGACAACATGGATGAACCTAAGTTCATCATTCTACTAAGTGAAATAAGCCAGGCATAAACTAAGGCAAAAACTGCATAATGTCACTTTAGAAATCATAGCAGTATAAAGAGTATAGAGTAGAATGCTAGTTACTAGAGGCTGGGGAAGGGAGGAGGTAGTTGGGGGAAGGGACATGTTGCTGAAAAAGTACAAAGTTTCAGTTAGGAAGAATATATTTTAGTAGTTAAGTGTATAGTATAGTGACTATAGTTAATATTAGTAATAATGTATATATCAAAATTACTAGAAAAGTAAATTTTAAATGTTTTTACCACAGAGAAATGATAAGTATTCAAGGTGATGGATATGTTAGTTATCCTGAATTTAATCATTCCACAATGTATACATACACCAAAACATGACAATGTGTGCCACAAATACATATAATTATTATTTGTTAAAAATTAAATAAATTTAAAAGTTAAAATAAATTATGTAACAAATACTTTAGTTGTATTGCGAAAATTTGTGTAATATATCTTGGATAATTTTGTTATTGGTGCATCTGATTGGTTTAATGGTTTTATATATAGGTATAATTTAATTTGTAGTTTAGGATAACTGACAATTACTGTATTGTCACAAAAATATCAAACTGAGGTTCATTATATATGTATTTAATGCAGAATCTCATACTTTTTAATGTTTTTATAACCTTTATTTTGGTAGTCTATGTTGAATGTACATTTCAGTAAGTACAAAATAATCTGGAAAATTTTTTAAAACTCCTTTAAAATACTTATGTTCAACTCATCATTTAACAGCCTGGTAAAAATACTACCTTACCCCTCATTTTAGTACCTTTTTATTTTTCTTTCCTCATCTCTGCAGAGCTCTCTTCAATGGTAGCAACATCAGCACAACTGACAAATTTATATCAGAACCTTGAGTAAAAGTTCTAAACACTAATCTCATAATGGCTCTGACACCACCTACAATTTCTCCTGAAGCAGCAGAGAATTTTTATTTCACTTCATTCCATTGTGCCTTTCATCTCTGTCACCTTTGGCTCCACCTTGAATAAGGTGGCACACCTACTTAAAAATCTGTATATTCACTCACGTTGTCTCAGCTTCCTCCCCAGTGATTTCTCTGACCCACTCTCCTCCATTCCCCAGCTTTCTTTAAAAACCCACTTGCCCACATTTTTACTTTTCCTAGAATACTCCTATGTGCTAGCCCTTGAGCGTCCCCTAATAAACACACCCTAATCCAAAGAGGAAATCACAGACATCATGGACACTGTTTATAACCAAAGAAATCACACATAGGGTACACTAATGCTCATACCCAGAATCAATGCCAAAGTGTCCTACCCAACCAACACCACAGATATATATTTAGGAAAAAGTCCTCCTCTACAAAAGCAAATTCAAAAATTTAATAGAGGTATTGTTACATCAGATACACAGACATCAATGTAAGCACAGAAGAAAGATAAACAGGCAAAAAATAAAGTGAAAAAAAAAAACACTTCCAAAATAACATGATGATATTCTAGCAGCAGATCCCAATCAAAAAGAAATTTACAAAATCCCAGGAAAAAGTTTCAAAATATTGATGTTAAAAAGGCTCATGCAGATGCAAGAAAATGATGAAAAGCAATACAAAGAAATCATAAAAACAATTCAGGACATGAATAAGAAATTTATTAAAGAGTTATCTTAAAAGAACCAAACAAAAATTTTGGAACTGAAAAATTAATTGAATGAAATACAAAATGCATTTGAAAGTTTAAACAGTAGAATATATATAAAGCAGATGAATCACAGAACTTTAAGATGTTTCTTTTACAATAATCCAGTCAAAAAGAAAAAGGAATGAGCAAGGTCTATGTGACAATAGGACACTATACAGTGATGAAATATCTGAATTTTCAGAGTCCCAGAAGGCAAAGAGAACATGAAGGGGTTAGAAAATCTATACTACAATATAATAGATGAAAACTTTCCAAGTCTAGCAAGACATTGAGACATGCAGATACAACAGGCTCAGAGATCCACAAACACATGCAATGTAAAAAGGTTTTCTCCATAGCACAGAATAGTCAAATTGTCAAAACTCAAAGATAAAAAGAGAATTATAAAACAGAAAGGGAATAGGGTCTCAACCGGGTATGTCCAACATGTAGGCCATGGGTGACGTGCTGATTTTTTTTTTCTTTTTTTGGCGGGGGCTGGGTTTGAACCCACCATCTCCAGCACATGGGGCCGGTGCCTTACTCCTTTTAGCCACAGGTGATGCCTGACATGCTGATTTTGTGAGAGGATTTTTTGTGCTTATCTGTGGTGTCAGATATCATGAAAAGTATGCATGTAACTTTTCTTTTGTTAATCAGCTTTTGTTAGTGTTTGTGTATTTAATGTGTGGCCCAAGACAACTCTTTCTTCCAATGTACAGCAGAAAAAAGGCTGGACATCATTGGTCTAGACATTTATAAAGGAACCTCCATCAGAACAATGGCAGATTTTTCAGTAGAAACTTGACACAGGAGAATGAAATGGCATATTTAAATTGCTAAAAGAAAAAAAGCTGTCAGTCAAGGATACTATGCCCAGGAAAGTTATCCTTCATAACTGAAAGAGAAATAAAATATTTCCCAAACAAGACTTGGAAAGGCTGAGAGACTTCATCTCCAGCAGACCAGTCACTCTACAAGAAATGCTCAAGGGAATCCTATATGTGGGAGTGAAAGAATGATATCTCTCACCATGAAAGCACATGAAAAAACACCGCTCCCGGAAGTGTGTTAAGCGAGGGGACACCGCGCTGCCAGAGGATTCACTACTATGGGCCACAACAAGAAGAAACGAGTTGGCGACGACCGGCGGCCCCGGCTCGTTCTCAGCTTCGACGAAGAGAAGCGAAGGGAGTATCTGACTAGCTTCCACAAGAGGAAGGTGGAGCGGAAGAAGGCAGCCATTGAAGAGATGAAACAGTGGCTGAAAGAGGAACAGAAGAAGCTCCGAGAGGAGCGCCACCAGGAGTACTTGAAGATGCTGGCAGAGAGAGAAGAGGCACTGGAGGAGGCAGATGAGCTGGACCGACTGATGACGGCAAAGACAGAGTCAGTCCAATATGACCACCCCAACCACACAGTGACTGTGACCACCATCAGTGACCTTGACCTCTCAGGGGCCCGGCTGCTGGGGCTGTCCCCGCTTGAGCAAAAGGACAGGTCCGAGGAGGAAGTGTCATCCATGGAGAAGCCAACCAAAGCCTTACCCAGGAAGTCCAGAGACCCCCTGCTCTCTCAGCGGATTTCCTCCCTCACAGAGTCACTGCATGCACACAGCCGCAAGAAGAAGCTCAAGAGGAAGCATCTCCGGAGGGCCCAGGACTCCACCAAGAAGCCTCTGGGTGCCACTCGGACCAGCAAGACCCAGCGCCGCCGACCGACAGGCAGAACCCGGCACAGTGGGGAGTGAGACTGAGGATGAAGGGGTGCCCCAGTTCAGGTCTTGGGGCCTTGTGCTGTCTGAGTTTGGCTGTCCCTGTTATCAGCCTGCCCTGAAGCCAGGACCTCTCTGGCCTGCAGTTTGAACCCCAGAAGGAGCAGGGAGCTAAAAGCTGGCCTCCCCGCAGGAGGAGACTTCAGGGTCGTGTTCGGGCATCTTCTGAAATATATATGCCACCTGGCACTCATCAGATTTGTGAAATTCAAAAAAAAAGAAAAAATTAAAACTGCAGGTAGAACAAACATACAAGGAAGGGGTAAGACTCAAATGTTACCACTACATAAAACCACCAAACCACAATTAGAAACAACAGAGAAAAAGGGAACAAAGGATATAAGAAAGAACAGATATTAATTAATATAATACAGAAATAAGCCCCCACACATCAATAATAGCCTTGAATGTAAATAGATTAAACTTTCCACTTAAAAGATATAGACTGCCTGAATGGATTAAAAAATATGCTGCCTCTAAGAAACTCATCTCACTTGTGAAAACTCACCTAGAATGAAAGTAAAGGGATAATAAATAATTCCATGCATCAAACAGGAAGAGACTGGAGCAAATAATAATAATCTTTTTTAATTCTATGCAAATGAAAACAAAAAGCAAAGACAAGTAGTTATACTTATATCAGATAAAACAGACTGTAAGTCAAACACAGTAAAAAGTGTCAAAAAAGGTCTTTATATAATGATAAAAGGATGTTATATAATTCAGCAAAAGGATAATAACTTTAAACATATATGTACCCAACACCAGAGAACCCAGATATATAAATCAAATATTAATAAACCTTAAGAGGGAGATACACACCTATATAATAGTTTGGTATTTCAACACCCCATTATCAGCATTAAACAGATTATCTAGACAGAAAATTGACAAACATTAGATTTAACCTTCACATTAGACCTAATGGACCCAACATACATTTACAGAACATTTCATCCAACAGCTACAGAATACACATTCTTTTCATCAGTACATGGAATGTTCTCTAGAATAGACCATATGTGAGAACACAAAAAAAGTCTTACCAAATTTAAAAACATCAAAATTTTATCAAATTTCTTCTCAGAGCACAACAGTACAAACCTAGAAATCAATCACAAGGGGAATGTTGGAAACTGTACAAATCCATGAAAATTAAACAACATAACATGCTCCTGAATGACCACTGGGTCAATAAAGAAATTGAGGGAAGTAAAAAAAATTCTTAAATGAAAATTGAGACACAAATAGCAAAACTTATGGCATAGAGCAAAAGCAGTACTAAGGGGGAATTTTACAGAATAAGTGCCTACATCAAAAAAGGTAGAAAGATTGCAGATAAACAATCTAATGATTCACTTTCAAGAATGAGAAAAGCAAGAATAAAGAAAACTCAAAATTAGTGGAAGGAAAAATATAATAAAGATCACAGCAGAATAAACAAAATAGAGACTATAAAAAAAAGAATCAACAAAAATTAAGTTGGTTTTGAAAAGATAAAATTTATAAACTACTTGCTAGATTAACAAAGACAAAAAGAGAGAAGACCCAAATAAAATCAGAAATGAAAAAGGGGACATTATAATTGATAACACATAAATATAAAAGATTGTCAGAGACTATTATTAACAAACAGCAAGCTGGAAAACTTACAGGAAATGGATATATTTCTAGACACATAAACCTACCAAGATTGTATCTTGAAAAAATACAAAACCTAAATAAGTAATGAGATCAAAGCAGTAAGAAAGTCTTCCAACAAAGAAAGTGCAGGAACAACCTTATGCTGAATGACAGTTGAGTGCAGAAAGAAATAAAAAAGGAAATCATTAACTTCTTTGAGTATAACAACAATGAAGACACAAGCTACCAAAACCTGTGGGATGGAAAATTTAGAAGCCTACATTCAAAAAACAGAAAGAGAGTGCATCAACAAACCCATAAGCCATTTTATGGAATTGGAAAAAGAAGAACAATCTACGTCTAAACCCAGCAGAAGAAAAGAAAAATCCAAAATTAAACCAGAGATTAAGTAAATTGAAAACAAAAGAATCATTCAGAAAATAAATGAAACAAGGAGTTGGGTTTTTGAAAAAAAAAACAAAATAGATAAACCGTTCCCCAGACTAACTTGAAATAGAAAAGTTAGATCTCTACTAACCTCAATCAGAAATGATAAAGAGGAAATAACAACTAATACCACAGAGATACAAGAGATTATCTCTGAATACTACCAGAAACTTTATGCCTCCAAATTTGACAATGGGAAGGAAATGGATCACTATTTGGAATCACACCCTCTCCCTAGACTTAGCCCAGATGAAATAGGTCGCCTGAACAAACCAATTTCAAGCACTGAGATCAAGGAAACAATAAAAAATCTTCCAACCAAAAAATGCCCTGGTCCGCATGGCTTCACACCAGAATTCTATCAAACCTTCAAAGAAGAGCTTATTCCTATACTGCAGAAATTATTCCAAAAATTGAGGAGTAAGGAATTTTCCCCCAACACATTCTATGAAGCAAACATCACCCTGATACCAAAACCAGGAAAAGACCCAACTAAAAAAGAGAATTTCAGACCAATTTCACTAATGAATATAGATGCAAAAATTCTCAACAAAATCCTAGCCAATAGAATACAGCTTATCATCAAAAAAGTTATACATCATGATCAAGTAGATTTCATCCCAGGGATGCAAGGCTGGTTTAGCATACACAAGTCCAGAAACGTTATCCACCGTATTAACAGAAGCAAAAACAAAGACTACATAATCCTCTCAATAGATGCAGAGAAAGCATTCGATAAAATCCAGCATCCTTTTCTAATTAGAACACTGAGGAAAACAGGCATAGGTGACACATTTCTTAAACTGATTGAAGCTATCTATGACAAACCCACAGCTACTATTTTACTGAATGGAGTAAAACTGAAAGCTTTTCCTCTTAGAACTGGAACTAGACAAGGTTGACTTCTATCACCATTATTATTCAACATAGTGTTGGAAGTTTTAGCCAATACAATTAGGCATGACAAGAAAATAAAGGGCATCCAAATGGAAGCAGATGATATCAAACTCTCCCTCTATGCCGATGACATGATCTTATACTTAGAGAACCCTAAGACTCAACCACAAGACTCTTAACATCATCAGAAAATACAGTAATGTACTTTGAATTCCCCCAAGAAGAAATAGATCTAAGTTAAATGGCTCAATGTCTGTTAAAGAAAGCAAATTTGTAGTTAAAAATCTTTGCAAGAAGAAAACTTCATAGACAAATGGCTACAATGGAGAATTGTGTGAAATATTTAAGGACAAAATATTACTAACTCTACCAATTTTTCCCTTCAAACAAAATAGAAAGAAATACTTCATTTTCACTCTATGAGTCTAGCATGTCCCTATAGCAAAGCCAATAAAAAGGTATTTTTAAAAAACTATGAACAATATTCCTTACAAATGGAAAATTCTAAGTAAAATTTTAAAAAATTGATAAAATGCATATAATTATATTTTAATAATACACATGACTGTAGAGAGTAAAACTGTGTCTCCTAAAAAGATTTGTTCAAATTCTAAGTCTTGGTAACTGTGAACATGACCTCATTTAGAAAGAGGAGGCTTGTAGATGTAACCAGGTTGAGATGAGTTCATAATGGATTAGTGTAGACCTGGTGCCCTTATTAAAAAAAAAAAAATAGAAATTCACACACAGAGACTGAAGACAAACAAGAACAGCATGGAACAGTGGAGGACGTTATTGAAATAAGGCACCAACTATCCAAGCAACACCAAGGACTGCCAGCCACTATAAAAAGCTAGGGAGAGACAAGGAAGGAGGCTGGGTGTGGCAGCTCATGCCTATAACCCTAGCACTTTGGGAGGCTGAGGCAAGAGGATCTATTAAGGCCAGGAGTTCAAGACCAGGCTGAGCAACATAGTGAAATCCCATCTGTGTGAAAAATAGAAAAGTTAGCTGGGCATGGTGGTGCATGCCTATAGAAGCTACTCAGAAGGCTGATCCAGGAGGATCACTGAGCCCAGAGTCTGAGGTTGCTGTGAGCTATGATCAAGCTACTGCCCTCCAGCCCAGGCAACAGAGTAAGACCCTATCAAAAAGGGACAGAGAGACAGAGCAAGACAAGAAGGGGTATGGATGCTCCTCAGAATCTTTAGAAAGCACCATCCTAGAAATCTTAACTTCAGACTTGTATGTAGCCTCCAGAACAACGAAAGAAGAAATTCTCCAGTTTGTGGCACTTTACAATGGTAGCCCTAGGAAACTAGCATAATAACCAAAGGGGGGATTATGTCATGAAATTATAGGTTAATATTTGAAAATCAATTAATGTAATTCACCATATTAACATGCTTTTTTTAAAGTACCTATATGAACTTCTCATCTACGGCAGTTGTCCCTCAGTATAAACCAAGGAGTGGTTCTAAGGCACCCCCACCCCTGCCAGGTACCGAAATCTGTGCATACTCAGTTCTCACAGTCCATCCTGTGGTATCTGCTGGTAGGAAAACTCAACCCTCCATCTATGTGGGTTTCAGATCCAGCAAATAATGCATTTTTGATCCATGTTTAATTAGAAAAAATCCAAATATAAGGGGACCACTGTGGTTCAAACCCATTTTGCTCAAAGGTCAACTGGACTGATTCAAAACTCTCAGCAAAACAAGAATAGAAGGAAATGTCTCCAGCCCCAACTTCAAAAACCTACAACTAATACACATAATAATGAAAGAGTGAGCACTTTATCCCTGAGACTGGTAGCAAGACAGGGACGCTCACTCTCACCACATATATTCAATATCATACTGGAAGTTCAAGTCAGTGTAATCAGTTAAGAAAAAGAAATAAGAACCTTCCATGTTGAAATGAAATAAGTAAAACTCTCCTTGTTCCCAGATAATATAATCGTCTGTCCAGAAAATCTGATGGAATCTACCACAAAGCTAGTAGAACTAATAATTAAATTTAGCCACTGTTTTAAAAAGTTGTTAATATTTGAAATTTATCCCAACCAGAAAGCCCTACTCCTGATAAGGGTCTCCCAAAAGGAAATAAGTATTTCTGGTTTGCACATCAAGAAAAAGATAAATCCCCTTACAGGGGTATCAAATTTGCAGCCCACAGGCCACATGTGGATTATTTGAGCACTGTTTTGCTCATCTGTGGTATCAAATATCACAGAAATTATGCATAGACTTTTTTTTTACTCACAGCTTTCATTAGTGTTTGCGAATTTATTGTGTGGCCCACTTCCAATGTGTCACAGAAAAAAAAAAAAAGAGAAAGAAAAGAAAGTGAGACAAAACACCCCTGCTAGGAGTAGGCAGACTTTAGGCAGGCAGGTGGGAAATTCTCTCTGGACTTCAGTCTTTTGGGTCTGGATTTGAGAACTTCCTCACCCTTGGAAGTATTCCAAGTGAAAACAGAGAGATGAGAAAGGACGGTGGCATAGGACCAAGTGAGAAGACCTCTGCTAAACTTGAGGAGAAGTCAAATATACCTTTATAAACCCAAATATAGAGCCAGCTTCATTCATTTTGAGGAGTTTGAGATCATCAACTGCTTGTTAAAGCCTCATGTAGGCTCAGCCCCACTATTTTACAGGGTACTGAAGTAAAACTGCTTTCCACTGCTTGAGGCATTACATTAGAGGGAGTAGTGCCCCCTGGAGGGCAGCAGAGTGCTGACTGTAACTGGTACAAAATTCCAAGCGAAACCACATGTCTGGGGAGAATTATGGCAGAAAGACCAGCGAGCCCCGCCCCCCATGGACAGCCTTTCTTTGTTGCCAACAATGGCAGGTTTAAATTTTGTTCATTTCTCTTACAACTACAAATTTTAGCTTTTGCTAAATCAATTTCTTGAACTGTTTCCATATTTCTACATAAAATGAAAATTTGATTCAACCCATGATAGGTTCAAGCTATCACTGTATTAATTATTAGTTTTTTTTAATCTAAAACTTCCAATGAGCCATCCTTTTCTTAAATCCCTTCCTTTTCTCTTTTCTTTGACCACCACCTTCAAACTGTTGGGCTTCTTAGTGGCACAGTGCCACATATAACAAACTGGACTGTTTACCCTTAAAGGGTAAGGAACAGTCAGCCAAGGAGACACACTACCCCCATGGATCCATGAACTTCACATTTGGGTCTCAGCTAAATTATAAATGGCTACATACAGTTTAAAGGATTTGTTTGTGTCATGAATTATCAAAGCCATGAATGCTAAACCCTCAAATACCAAGGCTGTACTGGATAAAAATCTACTGTGACAAGCTGTGTCCGTCCCTAGGGATCTTGTATCTCCACCAACCATGGTCACTAGTGCTTATAATGATACTCGTAATCTAGTATCTACAGAGGCTTGAGGACTTGTCTATTTCAACACTATGTTTCTCCCCATGCATAACACAGAGATCTGTACACAGGAAAAATGTCAATCCATGTTTGTCAAATGGTATACTCTGTTAAAGAAGGCAGATAATAAATGACATTTAAAATTAAAATTCATTTGCCATACTAATGAGATTAGCACTCCAACATCGGAATCTGATAAGGACCAAGCATATTCCCACGGGCTACAAGGTACCTGACTTCCTAAGGCTACACAGTTAGGAAGCTGTGGAACCAGATGTATATCCAGATCTCTATAATTCTAAAGGCAGTGTTGCCTCTCAGAGAAACTTTCTGAAAACAAGAGAGACAAGAAGTCAGAGCTGGCTGGAAGATGGGGACTATATTCCCAGTAACCTAGCTTGATGAGAAGCTTAAGAAAAAACTAAAATAACTGTCCCCTAACCCCTTGACTGTCTGCAAGGATGGCACATTCAGAGTCACAAAGTACTTTTTGAAATCAAGAGTGATATTTGACCATTGACAATTGTAAATAATACTGGGCTACAACCATTGAATGCACAATGGAGAAAGGGCGTCCTGTCTTAGAGCCCTTCCCCTTAACATTGCCTTCCCCCCACCATTCAGTGGGGCTCCCTCTACCCTTTAGTGCTGTCATGATTCTCTTCCCTAACTCTCACACCCAGGTATTCCATCACTCTGAGGGGTCAGTGACTCATCTCAACATAAAGCTACTAGTTGTAAGGCATCTCAAGCCCTGATGAAGAATTCCAGAAGCTTCAGTGAAGTCTGCATGGGAAGAGCAGGGATGAGCTAGAAGCTTCCTAAGGGCCACAAAATAATCACCTCTGCCTAGACATCTCACCCTGAAACGTTACAAGCACAACTGTGTCAAATAGACCTTTGGATGCAACTGCTTTTTTGCAAATGCTTTTGTTTTGTGGTTTAAAAAAATTGTATATCAAATAAATGTCTACAAAGGAATGAGCAATCTGGGAATCCTCTAAGAAGTAAAATTGATTTGATTTAATTTTACAAAGGAATTTTACAACTAGCATTGATTAGGTGTATTCTATAGGATTCAAAATATGCTTTTGACAGACATAAGTAAAGAAGGCGAGAAAAAAAAAATATGAAGTGTCTCCAGGTCCTTCACAGCATCTCACAAGCTTCACTGACACACACAAAGAACAGGAATAGAAGGCAAAGAAAAACGAACAAACAGGACAAAGCGAGGTGTTATTTCTTCGCCAGGAATATTTTTAGCTTATTGCTTGTTGTTAACATTTACGGTGTGCCACTATAATCCTGTGCATATGTTCTTTATGAATATTCGAATTGCCCTGTTTCTATAAAGTTTGTCAGGAGGGGGTTAGTGTCATTATGATATGCATTTAGTAGAATGCTTCCTGGTGCCTACTGACTCAGGCTAAAGTCCTCAGCCTCATTCAGAGCTTTACAAAATGATTCCAACGCAATTCTGCAGCTTCAACCTCCCAACCCCTTCTGCCTGACATGCCCAGCTCAATGCTCCCAAATCCTTCCCACGCTTCAAAGCCCAGAGTTAAAGTCAACTCTCACCAGAATATTTCCAAAAAGATGGTCTCCTCCCTTCTTTTAATTCCTGGGCATTTTAGCTACACTCTTCTGTAAGTGATTTATTAAAAGCACCACCTTTGGTTTCATTCATATAACAGTTATTTGTGCATATCTTGTTTCCCTTACTGCACACAGAGTTCCTTGGGGAAAGATACCATATCTTCCCTGGCTTTGAAAACTTAAGATTACCTAGGAAAGAACTTGTCACATAGAAGGAAGTAAAAGATAGAAAAAAACAAAATGAATGAATGAAGACTGTAATCCCTATAAGCATTCTTTGTGCACAGAAAGGTCTAGCCGGTGTAGAGCAGCATCTTGGGGGTAGAGTGGGAGGAGCAGCCTGGGTTAGGGCCAGAGAAAATGACTTTGCTGATGAGGAAAACTAGAGAAAGAGGAAGACCTAGCGTGGTAACCAAAAATACCTGCTGTAGCGGGAGTTGACAAGCTAATGTTAACACAGCAGTGAGTTCAATTTACTATTCTGGGTCAATGCTGTCTCCCAACACATCCCTATTTTCAGTCCCTGTTTTAGTAGATGTTTTATTATGACTTCTGTTTAAATAAAATACTCATAAAAATTCAAGTTTAAAAAGTGCCTTAAAGCTCCTCCACTCTATGGATCCATTCTATGCTTGAGACTCCTGGACAGTGTCTGGGGCATCCTGCAGTAGGCAGAATTTTAAACATTACCTCCAGGATCCAAACCCCTCATCCCTGGAACCTGTGAATGGGAGTAAATATTGCTCCCATGATTGTGTTGTGTGGCCCAGTTGGTCCTGAAAAAGGAAGACTGTCTGGATGGATGTAACCTAACCCCATGAACCCTTTAAAGCAAAGAACTTTCTCCAGCTTGTAGCAGAAGGAGTCAGAGAAATTCCAAGCACAAGAAGGACTCAGTACTTCATTGCTGCCTTATAAGATTGAGGGAGCAAAAAGTCAAGAAACTCAGGTAGCCCAAGAAGCTCAGAATGACCCAGGTTCACAGCCAACAAGGAACTGGGATCTCACTCCTACAACCCTGCAAAACTGAATTCTGCCAACAACCTGAATGTGCCCAGCAATCAAACACTAGTACACTCCACTGACGGGAAGTCATTAGCTCTCCTGTCTTTGGAGAGTTTTGGCCAGTGGAAAGTTCTTTTCCCAATTCAATAAATGATTCCTTTCTATAATTCCCACTAATACTCTTATCAGCTGGCTCACATAGAGCAAATACAATCCTTCTTGCACGTGACAGTCCTCCAAAGCTGAGAGCTAGTTCTGATGTTACCTCCTTAGCTGCCTCCAGCTCTCTTTATATCTGTGGCTTTCAGCGCCTTTGCCATCCTGTCCACCATCCTATGGGCATGGCCCCATTATGCAAGTGGCTAATAAAATGAGGCACCCACAAAGAGCACTGTACCCAGGCACCCCTTGCATCTTTGATTCTCTTAGGCCAGCACCACTACCCCCTTCCAGCATTAAACTTAGGTCCAAGGTCCATGGATAACTTGTGTTGCAGGACGAATTACCTTCCAGCTTTCAGAGAGAAACTGTTTTCAGATCTCAGGGTCAGCTTGTTCCATCATGACTGGTGGGGAAAAAAATGACCCAAAAGAAGTCTGATGTTTTCAATTCCAGTCTCCTTCTTGGCATCCTAAATGCACATTGGTCTATGAGGTTGATAAAGGAGTATCCATCCTAACCAGTGCTGGACGAGTTCTCCCACTGAAACAGCTATAAAATTGGGGAAATATATGAAACAACTCTCTCCAAACATTGAACAATAAACAGCACCAAAATGTTATCCTTGAGAAAAGGAAATACAGGGGCAGACCAGCCAGGGCCCTAGGTATAATCAGGTCAGCTTTGGACCTAAGAGATAATAAATTAACAATTGGAACACAGGGCAGCCTCTGGATTGCCCAAGCTGTCTGCCTGAAGGCATTTTTCAGAATCTAGCACAGGAAGGTGGAGCCTATGTAAAGTCTAATAACTGGCTTGAGCTGAGGAGATAGAGACAAGAGATATGGCTAAAGAGATGGCTAAAATTTGCAGACCTGGGAACGCAGAGGAGAGAATAGCACGGAAAATAGGCTCCACAAATATGCATAAGAAGTTTCCTGAGGCCTTAGGCTGAGCATTAAGCTGTGCATTTCTACATGGTCTACCAGAGAATAGTTCTGAGAGATGTAGGAGCTCTGATGCTCAGAGTAGATAGAACTTGCTGGAAATTTCAGGCATTCAGTGGAGAGGCTGTGAAGTCCACACGCTGGGAGGAGAGCTACTCTATCTCTAGAGTTAGGTCTATTCCAGGCACACCTGGGTGGGTTGAAGACTGGTTCCCAAAATACGTCTACGTCCAAACCTTCAAATCCGTGAATGTGACTTTCTTTGGAAAGAGTGTGTCTCTCTATATAATCAAGTTGAAGACCTTCAGATGAGATCATCCTGGAATATAGGGTGTGCCCTATAATGACAAGTAAAGAGACAGAAAAGAGAAAGACAAATATGGAGGAGAGAGCCATGTGAAGATGAAGGCAGTGCTCAGAATCACGCATCCACAGCCAAAGGACACCTCGGGACAGCCAAGTGGGAAAGGCAAGGAGGGATTCTCCCCTAGAATCTTCTAAGAGTGTACAGCCTTGTCAACAGCTTAACTTTGGACTTCAAGCTTCCAGAACAGTAAGGCAATAAATTTCTGTTGTGTTATGTCACAAGGTTTGTGGTAATAGAGTGAGGCATCCCAAGGAAACTAATAAAACTGAAAATCATACATCAAAGTCAAGCCAATCTGCAAGGAAATACCCTACCTGCCAAAATGAAGCTGAGTATTTAACAGATGACAATAAAATCCAGACTCTCAACCATGTAGCATTAGCCATGTCCTACACACAGTAAAAAATGTAAAAAAGTAGACATGCAAGGGAGTAAGAAAATGGGAACCAAAGCCAAAAGAAGGAAAGAAAGGAAGGAGGGAAAGGAAGGAACCAGAGAAAGAAACAAAAAAGGAAAGAAAAGAGTGAGTAAGGGAGGGAGGGAGGAAAGAGACGAATATCTGGAGATGAAAGACATGTTTGACTTTTCTGATAAGACTTCAATAGACTTATTATAGATATATAATATTTAAGACTTATTTTAAATCTTATATAAGACTTATTGTAGATATATAATATTTAAAATTTAAAGAAAAAGAAACACACAATGAATGAACAAAGATTCTTAGTAGAAAAATGAAAGCAACAATAGAGGGTCACTATTATAAGAGAGACTTTGCCTAACAAATGCAATCAGAGTAACCTGGTTCTTTGTACCCTCAATGAATCCCAAACAATCAAAAAAAATATCATAAAAATCCAGTGGCGGCCAGGTGCAGTGGCTCTCACCTATAAGCCTGGCATTCTGTCCAGGAGGCTGAGGTGAGCAGATAACTTGAGGACAAGAGTTTGAGATCAGCCTAAGCAAGAGCAAGACACCATCTCTACAAAAAAATAGAAAAAAATAGCCAGGCCTAGTGGTGCATGCCTAGAATCCCAGCTACTTGGGAGGAGGCAAGAGGATCCCTTGAGACCATCACAGCGAGCTATGATGATGTCACTGCACTCTAGTCCAGGGAACAGAGTAAGACCCTGGAAATTCTATAACCGAAGAAGAGGACAGTACCTTAAATTAAGTTTGAAAATTTCTGCATTTTATATGCATTTCTTAAAGAAAAAGTACACACATTGAAAACATCACATTGGAATGTCATACTGGAAACATCAAAAGGCTTTACAACTTACTGGCCATGGAATTTGGGGAAGTTATCATGACAGAGGATGCACGTGTTTTCCTGACCCGAACATCATCCCCCTCCCCCCCATGGCTGCTGACTTTGCTTCCTGTTCCCACTACAACCAAGGGTTCAAATGAAAGTAACCAACACCTTAGAAACCTCATCTTTCATTCCACAGTACTTGGTCCAGGAGATAGTGGCACGTCACCCATGCTGGGACAATTAGTCTCTCTCTTGGATTTTTAAATAGAACTAAAAGAATAGGGACCATTTCTGCCCATCAGACATTCCCTGCCCCTGTGCCTCAGTAAGTAATAGTCTCCTCTCGGGCTGCTGACAGGCCTTACTCCAACTCTTCAACATAGATTTTTTTAAGTTTGCCTACTCTGTATACAAAGAAAAACAATGATTTGCAGAGTTTGGAGTAGATGTTTGTTACCCATTTTTGCAGTTGGGGGTAGTGAAGCACCCCAAGAACCAGTAGTTCCCTTCAGTTGTCTCTTTCTGTTCTCTATTGGCCACATCACACTCCCACTCATTATTCTCCCAACTGTCCACACTCTATCACGCACCTGTGTCTTTACTGAAGCTCTTTTCTCCATCTCCAACTCCTTTCATTTTCTGCATCCTGTCTTGCCCTGGTCCTTCCAAGAAAGAGTGATTCTCTTCCTTATCTCTCTGTTGTTGAATGTTTTAAACTTCTTTCAGAGCACGAATTACCATAGTACTTTTATTAAAGCTCAGATTGTTGCTGTCTGTCGTCTCCCCTGGAGGCTGAGCTTGGGAGGAGCAAGAATTGAATCTTGAAGGGGGTAGGAGAGAGGCTCCTGTGAGCTCAGGAGTTCAAGAGCAGCCTAGTAAGAGGAAGAGTCTGTCTTACTAAAAACAAACAAACAAAAAAAAAAAAAAATAGCTAGCATTGTGGTGGGTTCCTGTAGTCCCAGCTACTCGGGAGGCTGAGGTAGGAGAATCACTGGAGCCCGGGAGTTTTAGGTTGCTGTGAACTAGACTGAGGCCACAGCACTCTAGCCTGGGGCAACAGAATGAGACTCTGTCTCACAAAAAAGAAAAAAAAAGAGAGAAAGAGAAAGAAAGAAAAGAAAAGAAAAGAAAAAGAAAGAAACAGAATTGCATCTTTATTCCTCTCTGAAATTCTCATTTATTCTGCCTAGTGAAGCTTTGTTTACGTAATGATTAACCCATATTTATTGAATTCCATCAAATCTTACATGATTAGAGACTAAATAAATTCAAAAAAATTATAAATAATGCACAAATTAGAAATACAAAGAAAGGTTAGAAGAACTGAGATTTCTTTTCTGAAGAAAAAAAACAATAGCGTTCTGGCTTTGCGTGTAACCAGCACAAAGTATGTAGACAATTAATACTTGTTGAATTAAACGGCATGATCAGAACGACAGCTAGTGATCAGAAAAATGAATGACTTATAGACAAAGAACCTGAGGTTCAGAGAGGTTGAGCAAATTTTCTGAGTCACAGAGCAAGTAGTGGCAGAGCTTCCTTTCTGTTAGCTGAACCCCTCTCGTTTACACGCCAGTAAAACCCAGTCTTCCGACCTGGCCCCTACTCTGACCCCAACACCACTTTGAACACCTGATATCTTTATGAGAAGGCTCCTCATTAATCTCACCTTCCACACCACTCTCAAGTTATTGTGGGGGGGGAGATTCAGATAGCAAAACCTGAGTATCAGAAGCACGGGGCTGCGCGGAAAGCTATTTTCCACCAAATTCCATTAGTCATAGCCAAGGTTGGAGGAGAAAGTTTTCCCTTTTTGTGAGTCACTGTTTATCTGTCTATAAATTTAGTAATGAAATGCCTGTGCCACAGGGATGTGAAGAAATTTCATTTTTGCTTATAAAATCCTCCGGGCATGTTTGGATACAAAATGCAATAACACCATAAAATACTGCCCTGCTATTGCTATCTCCAAGCCTGGAACTCATTTCTGCATTATGAGAGGCAAAGAAGAAGATTTATGGGAAAGATAAGGAGATAGCTTTTCCCAAGTATTTAAATGCAGCTTTTCTTTAAACAGGCATTGTCTGCTTGCATACTATTGTTTGGAACTCACAAAGAACATTTGTTAGCAGCTCTAGAAACTTTCTGTTTATTGGTAGGGCAATCCCTTAATAAGAGCAAAGGCAGCTGCAATTTATTAAAGTTTCCCATATGACCACTTTTCCCCATTATCACCGTAAAACCTCGCAATATATTTGCAGAGTACTTGTCGTCTTATTTTGAAGATTAAAAAAAGGGCAGTTCAGAAAGGGTTGAGCAAATTTACTTAAGTCACAAAGCAAGTGGTATCGATATCGGAGCTGAGGTTCACAACCAGATCTTTATGACCCCCCCAAAGCTTTTGCTTTTTCTACTTCTTATGTACATAAGGCCAAGTAACGTAGATCCATAATCTATATGCATGATGGTCAGACCCTTCGTTCTTATCCTTGAAACATCTGGCAACTCTTCATCCTCTTCAGAAAAAAATGTTTAAAAATAAACGCAGATAGGAGAAAGATTCTCTCAGTAGGCAGTGTAGATGGTTTGGGAAGCCACTCCTGACTTAGGCTTAACTGCTTTGAGAAACAGAATAGGCTACTAATTGTAACTCAAAGCAACAAACTTAGAGACAAAATGTGGGCTTCTTGAGTATTTAAAACTCTGGAGGTAGTAGGGTCACCCACTCTTATCCCTCTTAAAACCCTAAAAACTGAAAGTAAAGGAATGAAGCTATAAATCCACAAGAACAAACTGAATAGGCCAGGAGATGGCAACATGCAAAATATTTCAAAAACTTAGAGGCACAAAGCAGATGGAGGAGTGGGGACCCGCTTAGCGGAGCAAGGAAGCCACACACAGCGCAGAAGGGAATGCTCACGCGAGGCGAGTCTTTGGAAGATCTACTGGAATATCAGGGATGAAGCACATGGAGGCGAATGGAGACTTGCTGGAAGATTCCTGGGCAGGCCCCAGGTACCCCTTGGCAACCCTCAGCAGCCAGGCAAAGACCTCCTCAGCCATTACGGCCCCCATGAGGATCTTGAAAGTTGTGCTTTGAAGAAATTAAACCACAAAGCCTTTGGATTTGAAACAATAGGCAGAATTAAGGCAGGCATGAAGCACAAAGGCTGAAAATAGAAATAATAAGAGACAACCATCGTCCCTGCCTTTTCACCCTCCCCTGCTTCTAAACCACCAGCGGCCGGATAAGCAAGCAAGGGGTACGGTTGGTAAGAAACTGGATAAGCTCAGAGAAAATACTTCCAAGTATTGACTTTGGGAGATTTCCCAACAAAAGGGACAACCTGCTGCCAGACTGCAGGGAGGCTTATCAGAAGAACAGTTATGCCCGCTCAGAGGTCCAGATTGAGTTTATAATCATTGAATTCTTAATTAGTTGATTCTTAAATAGGCAGGGGAAAAAAAATCACTAGATATGTAAAAATGTTCTCTAACACGAAAGATGAAGACCAAAATAAGATAGTAAGAATCTGGAAGATATAGATGAAGCAAGAAATTATAAATAGGCTTAAAAAAACAGATCATTCTATTCAGAGAGACTAGAGAATGCAGTGCCTCCCATGCACAAGAACAAGATGCCTTGAGAAGATAAAATTCAGAAAGCAAGAAAAGACATTGTTGAAACTTAATAGCCAAAAATTTTCAACTCAATAAAATCCTTAAAAGATAAAGTTTGGGCTGTCATCTGGAAAGTAAATCTAAAAGACAAAGGGGAGAGGAAGAACAAAGAACTTGGATGGTCAATTCAAGGCACACAACATCTAATGAAAGAGAGAGAGAGACAGAGAATTTTTCCCATAAATGAAGCACATAAGTCAAAATCATAAGGACCCAACAAATTCCCCAGCACAGTAAGTGAAAACAGCATACTTAATTATAGCAAACTGATATCCAGAAGTACAGGGATTAGTAGATGATCTTCTGATCCTAAAGAAAGAAAAAAGCAATTCGCCTTGAATAAAAAGAGTCACATGGCATCAGCTCTATGAACCTAGTCCACAGTGCCTTCAAAAGTAAAAGAGAGAATTACTTTAAAATTTTCTATCCAGCCAATTTATTCATCAAATAGAAGGCTATATTAAGTCTATTTCTTGATATGCAAAGATCAAAATATGTTTCTCCCAAGCATTTTTGGCAAGAAACTATTGGCAGTTGTGCTCCTATGAAGAAACATGGCAGACACAACTAGCTATGCATCAAGATTCGTGATCCCCTTTCTAGCCACAGAATTTTTCTTAGGTACTTGCTACTCAGCCATAAACCACTTTCCACAGCTCCCTTTGTGTCTGGGTTCCGCCATCTGACTGGGTGTAGCCATATTCCACAGTAAGATGGGGGCAGAAGCAATATGTGTTATTTCTGGGCCAAAGTGGTTAAGAAGCAGGGGGTCTTCTATATTCTCTCTTCCCCCATTCTCTAGCTAAAGGCAGAGGACTCTAATCCCCTAGGGCAGTGGTTCTCAACCTTCCTAATGCTGCTATGTATTTTCATTGTTACAAAGGGGTCCTTGGGACCCACAGGTTGAGAACTGTTGCCCTGGGGGAATGTGTAGTCATGAAATAGAAGGGGAGGGAAGAGAAATGTGAGCAGGAAATAAAATGTTATTATGTTGAGTCCCTGGCACACTGGGGCTTATTCATGACAGCAGCGTTACCCTAATGTGGTAGCTGGTCTCAAAGACGGCTGCCAACTAGCCCTTCCTTCCCTCACCCACACACTACTCCTCACATCAAGAGAGGATATCTAATTTCATTCCCTGAAATCTGTGCTTGCCTTAGTGATTTTCTTGCAAAGTAGAATGTAGTAAAAATGATTCTACAGCGTCCAACTTCTATTTCTTCTGCCACACATTAAAAGAAGAAGAGTTGTCTTGGGCCACACATCATTAAATACACAAACACTAACAAAAGCTGATGAAAAGAAAGAGAGAGAGAGAGAGAGAGAGAGAGGAAAGAAGGAAGGAAGGAAAGAAGGAAGGAAGGAAGAAGGAAAGGAGGGAGGGAGGGAGGATAATTTTCACAGTATCAAACACCATAGATAAGCAAAACAGGCCTTAAATAATCTGCATACAGCCTGCAGGCTACAAGTTGGACATCCCTGAAGGACTTCCTCTAGTAAGCTAGATAATAATAAGCCTTGCAGATTCCCTCTGGGACTCTCAAAAGATTCATTCTTGAGATGTTCCCACCCAGAACCCAACTGCCATGCTGTGGGAAGCGCAAGCTGCATGGAGAGACCATGCATGGTTTCCAGTTGACTGCTGGGCTGAGCTGCCAGCCAGCAGCCAGCATTGTCCACCCCTGTGTGACTGTGCCACCTCTGCTCTGCAGAACACTCCAGCTCTCTGGTAAGAGCAGACATGCCAGCACCCACATGGTGCAGAAGAACAACTGAGGTGACCCACTGACGGGTGGAGATAGGAAACTACTGTTGAGTTTGGGGGTGGTGTAAGGCGCAGCAGTGGATAACTAGAGCACTTACACAGTATGGCAAGGCAGCAGGTCAAGGGAAGGAAGACATGGAGTCCAAGAAGTCAGAGTGAGTTCCAGGGACCGTCGGAGATGAGAGCAGACCCAGAGAATGACTGAACCGAGTCTGAATCACAGGAGAGACGGCTTTAGAAAGAACACGGATGATGAGTTATCTGGTAGAGGTGAACATCTGGAG
>CAUYQV010070181.1:0-14197 GCA_963574575.1 Galagoides demidoff
AAAAATACCTCTTAGTTAGAGCAGGAATTTATCCATTTGAATTTGAAAGGATTCATTTATAATATAGAATGATTGTGTTGGGGAAAAATAAAGAATTGTATTTGGGGTTATTAAATGCCCCAAAGTTTGGGCGTTACTAATCTCATTTGTTTAAAGCACTACCCACTTCTACATCTAAATCTTTCCTTAAGTGGAAAGCTAGGGATAATATACTATTTTAATAGCAAGGAGGAAACCATGAATTAAAATATTTTAACATCTTTTTAGGAAAAAAGAAAATAAAATTTCGAGTCTTACTAAGGCAAATAAAGCAGATTCAACGTCTGAGATGTTTTATATGTAATTAAAGCGTACCACAATCTTATTGATACTGCAGTCAGATAAAAATAGGTATTGATTATTGCTAAACATTGTTAAATATACCAAAGCAATTGGAAAGCAAAATCTTTGGGAAAAATCTAATAATTCCAACTCCCCAAAATTATCCTTAATCATTCTTATTTGCAGAATGCACACCTTCTGGCAGGAGCCAGGTTTAGATTCACACCTGCCAGTGGGCTCCACTTAGCACCTTTGAAACTAGTAGATGTTTCTGTTTTGATAGCAAGGACGGCCACATAGGCGCATTCTCTAAGAGGGAAAGTACGGCCAAAACCTCAGAAATTGGTGCTTTAAACTAGAACACACAGCCATTCTAAAACCATTTTAAAACTGGCTCTATTTCAAGCCCTTGAATTTAGAAACTCTTAAAAAAACAAGAGATAAATTTTCCTAATAGAAAGATTCCTTATTGCCATAAAATACCTCACCATAAAAACAAAACAAAACCCAAAGACTCTGTCAAAGCTTTTTTAACATTTTCACCTATGGTGAATAAAACATTGTTTCTGTAGGCGAAAAATTTAAACTCCTTTATTCTATAATATTTTTTAAAAGTGTGCCTTGAAGCTATAATCCAATTTTAAAAAAAAGCTTTTACCATCTTTTTAAAATTATAGAAATCTCAGAATATTTTCTAGCATTTCATTTTTAATCTTTAATACCTAAAAAATAAAAAAGTTAATTGTAAAAGCTAGTTACAATTCTTGAGTTCCCCATTGTTCCTATGGAGAGAACACTATGTATTAATATGCAAAGTATCAATCATATTGAGGATGTCCTGAGGATTTGAGTTCTTTTTTTTTTTTTTTTTTGAGACAGAGCCTCAAGCTATCCCCCTGGTAGAGTGCCCTGGCTTCACAGCTCAGAGCAACCTCCAACTCCTAGGCTCAAGCGAGTCTCCTGCCTCAGCCTCCCAAGTAGCTGGGACCACAGGCACCCGCCACACCGCCCCTGGCTATTTTTTTTGGTTGCAGCTGTCATTGTTGTTTGGTGGGTCCAGGCTGGATTCAAACCTGCCACTTTAGGTATATGTGGCTGGTGCCTTAGCCAGGATTTGAGTTCTATAATTGTTCTCAAACTGAATCTGAGGGAACTTAAGACATGTCAAAGTCCAGACTGAAAATTTCTCTTTCTCCACCTAACACACACTTCCCTCTGCCCCATGCTTCTATATTAATTACTAATTCTTTTTTTTGAGACAGAGTCTCACTTAATCACCCTCAGTAGAATGCCGTGGCATCACAACTCACAGCAACCTCCAACTCTTGGGCTTAGCCTATTCTCTTACCTCAGCCTCCCGAGTAGCTGGGACTACAGGCACCTGCCACAATGGCTGGCTATTATTGTTGTTGTTGCAGTTTGGCTGGGTCCGGATTTGAACCTGCCACCCCCGGTATAGGGGGCCAACTCACTGAGCCACAGGCGCTGCCCTAATTACTAATTCTTTACACCTGCAATGCCTCTGTTGCCATACAGTTGCTCTTCTTATTTAACCTTATTGTTGTGTCTGTCTTTGTGTGCACAGTCCGTCATCCATATAAGACCAACATATGGAACAGAATGGAACATATGTTGGAATGGACCCACAGATGCAATGGAAAAAAAATTACCTCGAATCTAAATTTATTTTTATTCTGTGTTGCAGCAATACCCATGACCTTTGGGGCTTCACTTCTATGTTTTTTGGAATCTTGGTATCTGCAGTTCTGGCAATGTTCTTCCTTGACGCACATTGACTCCATGTTCACATATCACTTGTAGACTATTTCCAGCGTCTGCATTTCCCACCCAACTCTGGGCCCCAGAGCTGACTGTAAACTGCTCATCTCCACCTTCAGCTTCTTTACTGGGACTTGGGCACGAGAAGAACTTTGAACACTAAATCTTATTCTCTAATTTACCCAGGATTACTTGCCTTTTTAGAAATACAGTTAATTCTTAATTTTTTTATGTTTATCCACCATAATAATTATTTTTAGCTGACACATATGAAGAGGAGGGAAAATTTTACCTCTTCCCCTTCGGGTTTTTCACATGGGCCTGAGAATTAAACAGATGCAAGATATTAACAGGGTGAAAGCATATACATTTATTTTATATAGTTTTAATTAACATAAGACACCCCCCATGAGGAAATGAAGACCCACAGAAATGGTAAAGCCTAAATAATTTTATATGAGGTTGAACAAAGAGAGGCAGTTTTGTAAAAGTAGCTAAATTATGTGGGTAGACGCAAGGAAGGTTAAGAAGTATTTTAGCAATGTCTGTACAAAATTGTCTCTGCTTTACCTTTTCATCTTTGATGATTGATAGGAATTTTCCTTCTGCTACAGGAGGGCATTTTATTTTTTTAATATATTTTATATTTACTAATGACACTACTGCACTTCAACCTCCTATCCCTTCTGCAAAGTGGGCAGGGCTGGAATAGACATTTGCATTACAGAATAAGAACTTGAAGGCCAGACCGGCGGGGTGCTGCCCCCAGTGGAAGTTCCAAAGCCATGCAGGGTCCTGATAGCCAGTCCAGCCCCTGTGCCATGTGGCCACCCCCATGCTCAGTAAGGGCCAATGGAGGGGCTCTGAGGCAGGTGAGGGTCTGGTGGAGAAGGACTGATGGCAGTGGAGGTGGGAACTAGGCACCAGCATAATGCAGCAGTGGAAATTATGTCACGTAACTACCACAGCCTCCAAGGGAGGACATTTTAAATAGGGGAGTTTTATCTCCTGCTTTCAGTAAGAAACAACCAAAGGTCTGAGTGCCCTTTTGCACCACCTGTTTTTTTTTTTTTTAAGTGCCTTCAGCTCAAAATAAACTTTATGCTAAGATGGCCTATTTAAGAGTGACAGATTCTGCCATCCTTCACATTCTGTAGAAGGGGGTAGTTAACTGGAGAAGTTTTGGAAGAGAAAAGGAAAGGGGAACATGGTTAGAGAGGCTTTTTATAGAATATAAATATCAGGAAGAAGCCAAATTAATACTGTAGTGTTTTAATAAAACTGTGTAGTCGTCAAACCACTATGGTATATATTATTTCTTTACTAAACATATAGTGGTCAAAGGACGGGGCTCATAGACTTATGCCTAGCTTAACAGGGAATAGGGGATATAGAAATGATAAAAACCAGAGGGCCAGGGCTGCCAGGATGTTTACAACACCTACTCCCTGTAAGTTAAATGTGGTGTGTGACTAACTACAATTTTGTGATGTACCAAAGAATTAAACATACACTGTTCTCTCTTAGCATCCCAATTCTTTCCTTTTTCTATCATATATTGGCTTAGTCTGGCCCCAGTTATCAGTTTAGTCAATACAAATGAATTCTGACCCATTAGATTGCAAGGCATGGGCTGAATACTAGCCAGTGTCTATTCTCAAGAATCTTCCGTTCTTTACTGGGGACATCAAGAATATGGGTGCTCATAAAACTAAGTACTAAGTGCTCTGATGAGAAATGAAATTTAAAATATTTAACAACTGGTTTGGTAGGGCAGCACGCAGTCACAACAGCCCCACCTCAAACCCCTCGTTCCCAAAGTGTGGGAGCAGATGTGCCCTGCTCAAAGTCCTGGCAGGTTGGAGAGGGCAGAGAAGGCATTCTGGGAGCACCTAGGGGGAGCCTCCAGCACAGGCTGCAGGAGGAGAGCTCTCGGGGAAGTCTTCCTAGTGGAAGGAGACCAGAGGCAAGTCTTTTAAAGGATCCTTAAGATCTAGGCAAGGACTGTCGGAAAAATGGAATCTAAACACAGATGCAGGTGGAGTTACTGAAGAACAGAGAAAACCAGCGTTCTCCTATTCTCTTTGCTCTCACGGGACGTGTTACTGTCACTGATCCTAAATGTGTTTTGTTTTTTCTTCTGCTCTTCACGTACACCCTCTGACTCCCCCAACACCAGCGCACTCTCCTGTGCCCAGAGGTGGCATTGTCAAGTCTAGGCCTCATTGACTACTTCTCCTGTAGCCTTCTCTCACCCCGTCCTGGCCTTCCCCACAGACAGTGACCATAAACGATTTTGAAAAGGACAGAGCTTAGCTCTTGGGAATAAAATAGGCATTCGTTTTGTGATTAGGAAAGTCGTCATTACCGACCATTTTCTAACTTAATTTTAAGTCAAACATGTTTAAGTCAAGTTGGTGCATTGGGTGAAAAATACTAAGGGAGCCATGTCAAAGCAGGAAATAACATACAAAAGGTCATAAAAGCTAGAATCAGGACGAGAAAGCAGTAAGGTGGAAAATAATGCAAACATTTTCCAGACTAAATTGAATGTAATAAAAAATTACGAAAAGAACTACATGATCATTTAGCTAAGTTTGAATTATGGTTTTTCTCCTCATCAACTGATGTATATTGTTGGGGGTATAGATGGTGACTCCTCTTCATCCAGGTTACTAAAGGCTTGAGTTAAGTCAGCTCCGTGTGGTATACAAAGGGGACTGGTTCCAGAACCCCTGCGGATAACAAAATCTGAGTACAGTTAAGTCCCAAAGTTCCTGTGGAATCCACCAATACAAAAAGTCAGTCCTCTCTGGGCTCGGGTTTTCATCCCATGAATACCATATTTTCCCTGTTTGGTTGAAAACCTCCCATGCATACATAAACCTGCACAGTTCACACCCCTGTTGTTCAAGGGTCGAGCGTACTGGCTTTTGTTATGTTCTTTCCCTGTGACATATTTTCTGTCTTTTTCTGGTAGGCATTTAGAGAAGAAATTGCACCCATCCACTTGAAAGTGAAAACAGTGAATGATTTATCCAGTCAGCTGTCTCCACTTGACCTCCATCCATCTGTAAAGATGTCTCGCCAGCTGGATGACCTGAATATGCGATGGAAACTCCTGCAGGTATGAGCGGATTCCCTCCATCGTGCAGGTTTACACCCTGGTGGCTTTGAGCCTTGCCTGGCTCTGCTACCACGCACCGTTGTTGTTTTTTTCCTTCTTTTGTAATTGGTAAAGAATTTAGCATGTGGGGACACCAGGCATTTGCCTTTCAGTATGTTAAACCCAAGGGCCTTATTTATTTATACATACAGATTTTAATGTAGTTTTTTGATGTGCTAGTCATATGATAGTTACAGAAAATTACAGATCAGATAAGTCACAGTCATTGAAAGCTATGGTAGGTCTAGAAACATTTTTTCCCATAATGACTCCTGAATTTCATCGTGTGGTTGTTTTGTTTTGTTTTGCAAAGTAGGAAAGTCTCCGTCCCTTTTCTGCCGTGTAGTTGCTATTTAAGTGTCTTGCTGAGTTTTTCCAGATTCACACTGTGGCGGCATCTACCTTTAGCTCTTATTGCTCTTCCGATGAAATTGTTTTAATGACTCTAGACCTTACTGAAATAGGCAGGTTGGTATACCACATAAAAGTATTTTATTTGACTGATACAAAATTTTATATATAATAGGGTTGCTGAACTAATGCAAACATAAAAATATTCAAAGGCTCATATTTTCTTAATGAAATTGAAGAGGTAAAGAAATGAGCATATAGTATTTGACAATCTTCTTGCTTTGCAAAGAGCACTAATCTGGGATTAGTGAGGGGAGATCTGCTGAATTCATAGGAGCTTTTCTAGCGGGTGGATCAAAAAAGTGTTGGATCTTTTTTATTCTTTCTGGTGCTTCATCGCTCTTCTGAAGCATTATCTTCACGTGAAGGTCCTTATGGTCCATCTTGACTTATTTCCATTCCGCCTCTGTTATCATCATCTCCAAAGATTAGAAATCAGGGAATACGTTGCACTTGAAAGAAGACAGGTATCCTGTCACCCTTATCTATGATCCCGTAGCCACGAGAGCTCAGATGTTCGTTGCTGGTTGGATAAGAAGGAAAAAAAATCTGTGCTGACAGGAAACACTGTTAAATTTCAGGAAGGGTGTTCACTCATAACGTGTGGCATTTTAATGCTTTTTGGCCTTAATAAACAAAATACATACTGTTGCAGTTTAAATGGCAAACCAGGAGAAAGGACAGCTGTCCAGTGAGCCAGGTATAAGTTTCAATGGAGGACACAGGAAAATACTATTGTGAGTCAAAGTGGAATGATGAACAGCATTACACAGACGAAGACCAGGAAAGGGGAAGTGGAAGTTCAGGAGACTTAATGCAGTTAATATCAATTTACATTTATTCGGCTAAGGCGCCAGCCACATACACCAGGTGGCGGGTTCGAATCCCCAGCCCGGGCCCGCCAAACAACAATGATGGCTGCAACGAAAAAACAGCCAGGCGTGGCGGGCGCCTGTGGTCCCAGCTACTTGGGAGGCTGAGGCAGGAGACTCTCTTGAGCCCAGGAGTTGGAGGTTGCTGTGAGCTGTGATGCCATGGCACTCTACCCAGGGAGATAGCTTGAGGCTCTGTCTCAAAAAAAAAAAAAAATTTACATTTATTTAGTGTCTCAGTGTACTAGCTGTTTGCATTTTCATAAGAGAAGGATAGAATGTGTGTAAACAAATATACAGGATGTGTTAAAGTGCTACATCCCAACCCCGAGTAGAGATGATCAGACACAAACCTGGAGGAAAATGAGATATTCCCTCCTCACATGCCTCTTCACTATCTGTCTTTTATCTATCATCTCCCTCCCTCCTCCCCCCCTCTATCTACATCTCTACCCGCCCTCTGTCTACCTATTCACCTACCGATTATCTATCCCTTGGAGTAGTCTGGGCTTCTTTCTCATTTGCCTTCTAAAGCACATTTTACTATCTTCCTTACAAAAAAGACCTTAGTGGTCACAACCCCATGGCCACATCTCTACTTTACAGGGTTTAGAGCAGTGATTTTCAACCAGCGTGCCACGGCAGACTGGTGTTCCGTGAGAGGATCTTAGGTGTGCTGTGACAATTTTTAAAAATCATTAATAAAATTAGTTTCGAAAGCAGTTCAAAGCACAGTCCATATATTCTTTTTGGGATCAAAATAATTTAAGTGTGCTGCAAAAGTTTAACTATAGGTTCAAGAGCACAGAAAAGGTTGGAAACCAGTGGTTTCGAGGCAGTCCACTGCCCCAGAGGCTGTGAGGAGTAACAGGTGCACGTTCCGGCACCATGACCTGGATGGGAGTCGCGTGGCTGCTCTCTGGCTTTATGATCTTGGGAACCTCTTCGTTTCTCCATTTTTCTATCTGTAAAGTGGGGATGATAATGATGCTTAACCATTGTGTTTATTCTGAGGATTAAAAGAGTTAATTCATACAAATTGCTTACAAGAGCACCTGTCATTATTTATATTCCTTTCTGCCAGAAGGAGTCCATTTTTACACCATTACTTTGATACCTGAGGCAGAGAAGGAGTCTGTACAGGCTTTTGTATCTTGGGCAACAGCATCGTATTTACTATAGTCCTTAAGTCAAGGATATGATTACAGCCATCGTTTTGAAATCCCCTTATTTCATCTGTCTTGTGTGTGGATGTGCAGGTTTCTGTGGACGATCGCCTTAAACAGCTTCAGGAAGCCCATAGAGATTTTGGACCATCCTCACAGCATTTTCTCTCCAGTAAGTACCGACGAACTGGACTGGTCTCATTAATTTAATAAATCAGTATGTGCTTTCACTGTCATTTAAGAAGCAATATTCTTTGGTATAGATATATGTATTTATTACATCAAAAGTATCAAAAGAGGCATTCGTATTAATGAAAACGTTTCTTATTATTATTTCTAATAATAATGATGACAATTGATAAATCTTTGAAATGGGACAGAAAGGAATTTTTCTTTCACTAGACTCTCATGATAATATGTCTTACATCATCATTGCTTTGCCATGGGAAAAGGTTATGAACTATTTCATAATAAAGAAATTATTTTTATGTTTTAAGATTTCTTAAATTAATTTTTCTCCTTCCAAAGTGATTATTAGTTTAAAATCCACCCATTCCTTTTTCCTTTTTATTGTTTTGCTGCTATGTATTTTACATATTTACACCAAACATGTGAATACGTGTTACATCCAACATCTCGTGTATTTGTCATTTCTGTGTGTTGGAAGCATTCTCGTCCTCTCTTCAAGCTACTTTGAAATATGAACTACGTTGTTATTAACTATCGTCATCCTACTCTGCTATAGAACATTAGGATTTATTTCTTCTTTCTAACTCTGTGTTTATACCATTAACCAACTTCTCTTTATCTCCCCTGAGCCCACACTCACAGACCCCTCCCAGTCTCTGGTATTTATCCTTCTTTCCTCTATCTCCAAGAGATCCACATTTTCACTCCCCCAGAGAGTGAGATCCTGCAGGATCTGTCTTTCCATGCCTGGTTTATTTCACTCAACATAATGTCCTCTAGTTCCATCCGTGTCGCTGCAAATGACGTGATTTCATTCTTTTTTATGGCTGAATAGTATGTCATTGTCTGTTTATACCACATTTTGTTTAATTCATTTGTCAGTTAGTAGACACTTAAATTGATTTCATATCTTTGCTATTGTGGCACCTGAAACTTTTAAAGTAAAACAAAACAAAAAAAATTACTTTCCATACGTGTTTAAATGAGAAGATTTTGGTTTATTAAGCTCACTACAATCATAGTTAGCTTTTCTTCGGGTCAAGTATTACAGATTTAGCCAAACCACACTCGTAAAATTTTATGTAATATTCTCCAAGTGAAATTTTTAATTTTAGGGACTGTTCATGAGATTTTTTTTTTTAAATAAGTTTTTGTTTTTGCTTTTTTTTTTTGGCCGGGGCTGGGTTTGAACCTGCCACCTCCGGCATATGGGGCCAGCGCCCTACCCTTTTTAGGCACTGGTGCCACCCTGTTCATGAGATCTTGAATAAATAAGTTTTTACTTTATCATTCACTGCGGAGGACACTAAAGAGTATAGAACAGAGTCACCCAGATTGAGTTTAAAAATTCATCCTGCCGTTTAACCACAGCTGTTAATCTCTAAAAGTTAATTTCATTGTCTTAAAATACCTCTTTCCCCTGAGTATTTTGAGAATTAAATGACAAAGCATAGCCAGTTACAAAGCACCTAGCACAGTTCTTGACACAAATGCTTTGAGTAAATATTAATTCCTTTCCTTTCATTTCCTTTGACAAATATCTGTAAGAAAGCCATTTGTTTCCTTTAATTCAATTTAAGTAAAGTTTAAAACTTAGGGCAAAGCTTATTTCTCAATTATGACAACCTCTTTGTAACTATTACCATCGAGAAAACGGAAGTAATCCCATGTCGTACAGCTAAATGGATTGCATTTATGTTTTCTCTTAATCTTGTTGTCACTGTTGATAAACTGCTTTGCCTCAACTAAAGGTCAGGCTGTGCTTTTGCAATTCAAGAATCCTGATCAGTCCTGTCCTGCCCTTCCTGACTGTCATTTGCTCCCCCACCCTCACCCCAACACACACACACGTTATGTTTCATAAACTCTCAAGGAGCCTATCTTTGAGTGATGTGTAGCTCTTCCCGAAATATACTGTATGCCTAGGTGCCGGGATGCATTTTTAAAGTTTGGATACCTTCAATGTTGATGAAAATGTGCAGTATGCTCATGAAGTTTTAAACATGCCGGATTACTTAACTTTATAGCATGTTAAACTAAGGACTATCATCAGTTAAAGAGGTATCTGTAAAATAAGAGACTCTCTTTTCAGTTCTAAGGATTAATTATCTTTAATAGTGAAGAAACCCTACACCTAGCCATCACTCTCATACTAGGAACCAAACACACGTTCTTTAGGAAGTGACATATCGTGAAATTCAGACACATTTTGTGAAACTCAAGTGCACCGCCTTTCATTGTTTAACACTCATGGTCCTGGGAGATTGAAGTTCTTCAAATCAAAACAATTATTAAAATGAATGGAGAACCATAAACAAAATCCCAATTAGTAAATCTAATAATCGTTATCCCTTGTTGCTGACAATCTTTGGCTTTATTATATTTCTTGGACCTGAGCCCTGGTTATAAAAGAAGCTTGTTTAGTTAGGCACAAAATAAAAACTGACCTATTAGCCTGGTGCCAACACTGAAATGAGGGTTGGCTCTAATGAGAAATTTAACACACCTTGTTCCTCATTTTCATCCCCTGTCTGTAGTTTTTATGGACATAGTTGGAGAAAGGAATGCTTGCATTTTATAAAGATGAGCTGAGTAGGAAAACTGCTGAACTAGTGTTCAGAGATTCTGAGATCACATCTGAGCTCCACTGTTTATTTATTAGCTATCACTTTGGAGGCAAGTTATTTTATCTCTGTGTATTTAGTTCTTCATCTATCAAATGGAACTTTAATGTGTATCTTGCTGGCTTCCTTACCAAAAGATATATTTGTAAGTGCTTGGCAAAGTTTAGAATGCTATATATATTTGTAGGCTATTAATATGACATGAAATTCAGAAAAAATATATTGCTGACAACTGGCTACATGAGGCCCTGGTGGTATCTGCAAGGTTTTCTTATTCGTTCATTTAGTAAAATTCCTTTACAGCTCTAAATTCTCTTATACAGCTCTTCTTAAATAACTTTTAAAATAATAGATCTAATTTAGAAAAAATATTTTTTTAGAAATAAGTAATTAGAATTAGAACTTATTTATTTAGAATAAGAAGTAACTATAATAAAAAAACTTTAATGAAAAAATCATAACATCCAAATTATAGTAATGCCTAGCGCAAAAGTAGGAAACGGGACTCAATGTGCATTTTAGATAAAAATAAGTATTTGGGATTTCTCTGCCCAGATGACTACCTTGGTTCTTTATAACTTTTTGCCTGTTTTTATTTTAATTTTCTCTTTTATTATTTCATGTAATTAAATTTGTTTTAAATGCCATCTGTGCTGGGGAGCTATTCTTGTGAATATGATACAAAGTAAAGAATGTTATTAGAGATCTGGAAAATTCAGGCTTGAGGAATCTAATTTTTAATATGGATATGCCAAATAAAACTAATTTTGGTTTTAGCTTTATCAGAAATATGCAGAGTACATGATGGGGTGTGGTGGTTTGCACCTGTGATCCTAGCACTTTGGGAGGCTGAGGTGGGAGGATTGTTTGAGACCAGGAATTCGAGACCAGCCTAAGCAAGAATGAGATCCCATTTCTACTAAAAGTAGAAAAAATTAGCTGGGCATTGTGGTAGTCCCAGCTACTCAGCAGGCCAGGACAGGAGGCTCTCTTCTAGGATGACACTAGAACACTGTAGCCTAGGTGACCAAGTAAGACCTGATCAAAAAAAACAAATGGCACTAAATTTGAAATTATTGTGGTTATATATATGTATATATAAAATTTGATTTTTAGACGTATTAGCATGGAACCTGTGTCGTTTCTTTCCTCACTTCCAATGAATCTTAAAAGCTGTTCTCTGTTTGGCTTAGTGGATTTCACAATTAATAGGGATCTGGGTCAAAAACCAGAGCAGTTCTCATTGAATTGGCTGTAAAATACGTTCACTTGTTTTGCGTTAAGGTGTCAGGCTTTGGAGCCACCAGTGTTTCCAATAACCTCCCTCTGTTTCTTCCCTCAGCTTCAGTCCAGCTGCCGTGGCAAAGATCCACCTCACATAATAAAGTGCCCTATTACATCAAGTGAGTTGATTTCAATTGTACTTTATGATACCAAGAAAATAAAGTTTTATTGACAAATTAAGAGGTTTCCCCACCCCCATAACTTTTAAAAATGGAATTTGGCCCTATGAGCTGAAGGAAACTACATATATTTTAACAATTGAAAGAAATTAGTTTAAAAATTAGAGTGATTATCTTTTATTAGGTTGGGACTACACTATATAGGTGTGTTTAGTTGATTTTTTTTAAAAGCAGAGATCAAAATATTTGGGGAAAGTGACAAAATTTTCGAATACTCTTGGCGTGATATTTCTCACATTGTAGTGATTCTAAATCATTTTTCTTTTTCCCAGAAAATTCATGTAAACATTCTTAATACTCCTCCCATTTTAATTCATCAAAAAGAACTAGTGATTTGTGAGGAAAAAGTTTTTTCTTTGTCTGACGGAAGTTATTTGCATGATGAGTGTAGACTCATCGTTGTTTTTGTTGTGAAATGAGTCTCTCCTTCTTGTGTGCTGTTTCTTTTTATTATGTGACATCTAATACATTTAGTGTAATTTACACAGGATCTTAGTAGGACTTAATCCTTGGTTGTCTTGGTGTGTTGTCATAGGACCGAATAATAAAATACTATTTCTATAGTCCCTTGAAGTGTTAAGTTAGTAATTCTATGGATTTGCAAAATGATATGGTGATAGGAGTCATAATTGACTCTATTTTATATGTAAGGTGAACAGCATAATCACAGGAGCACTTACTGATCAGGACACTGCTGTGTTACAGGTTACCTATGTGGCCTCAAGTAAGTGGGATGAAAGTCTTTGGGCCAAGTTGCCCTTATATCATTCTTGAAATGGGGTTGGTATCTCTGAAATCTACGCCAGTGCTAATAATCTACTCCTCCAATGTACGTGTTCCTGAAAAAAAATTATTTGCAGTCAATGTTAGTGAAATAGTATTTCTCACAAAGTTTTTATTGTAGTCCGAAATGTATCCTCAGCATAAAAAAAAATTATTGTCACAATATTAATACTATGTAGAAAAAATAATAGGCAATATCTGTTACATCGTCTTATGGGAAATTGATACTTTTATCAGTACACAGTCTATAGTGTACTGAGTTGTGATACACTCAAGAACAAGGTAGCAAGCTAATTGATGGTGTCCTGTTTGTACAAGCATTTGGAAAGAAGTCAGAAGCTGGGCAAGGCGGCATGTCTCTACTGATAGAAGATGTGATGATCTAACCCAGATTTAAAATCTTTTTTGTAATCTTTACATGTTTGTTTTACACTATGATAATAATAATAATAGCAGTAGTATTGGAGAATTTTAATCTTGCTTGTGTGAGTATTGACTTGAATTGAATATTGCAGTTGAGATTGAAATCTAATGTAGTGTGGTAGGCAGAATAATAACTCCTCCCCATCCCCCAAAGACACCCACCTCCTTATCGCCAGGACCTGTGAAAATGTTAGGCAGCCTAGCAAGGGAGAATTAAGGTTGCAGATAGAATTAAGTTTGCAAATCAACCAACTTTAAATAAGGGAGATGACCCTGGATTATCCTGATGGGTTCAGTATAATCCCAGAGGGCTTTAGAAGTAGAAGAGGGTACCAGGGGAGTGAGAGAGAGATTTAAAGATGATAATTGCTGTCTTTGAAAATGGAGGAAGGGGGCATCATCCTGGGGATGCAGGTGGCCCCTACAAGCTGGAAAAGGCAAGGAAGTGGGATTCTATCTTAGAACCTCTGGAGAGGAAACACAACCTGGCAGGCCTTGATTTTAGCCCAAAAAGAATTGTTTTGTCATAGTCTTTCAATACATGTACTATAGAAAAATCAAGAAGTTCATGCAAATTAATCAAAGTTGATTAATTTACTGAATTGACCCGGAATCCTGCATCATCTGACTTTAAAAACACAAAGTAAATCCAGTAAGGCAGATTTTTATTTGTACTAAAGGAAGAAAATAACAAATTTCTTGCTTGAATATGTGTGTACAATGAGTATCTGTTTGATTTGGCCCTTTTAAAGTTCAGTAAAGCCCTTTAATTTTATTTTTATTTTTATTTTTTTATTTTTTTATTAATTGATAGCTGTATACATGAATGCAAACATGGGGTACATTGTGCTGTTTTCATATACAATTTGAAATATTTTCATCAAGCTGGTTAACATAAATTTCATGTCATTTGCTTAGTCATTGTATCAAAACATTTATATTCTAGTTCTAGAAAAGTTCACTTGTACCCTTGTTAGACAGATATATAGGTGATCTTTCC